>BLSH010269184.1:0-10294 GCA_018402905.1 Glandirana rugosa
TGCCCCCTTCTCTTGGCATACCGACCAGATGACCAAGGCACACCTCAGGTCTTTTTATGTTGTAAGTCTTGTTGCGTGTTTATGTGATCCACATCTATCTTCGGTCAGAGGGCCACGACCATAAATATATATATATACATATACACACACACACACACACACACACATACATACATACATACATACACATATATACAGTATCTCACAGAAGTGAGTAAACCCCTCACATTTTTGCAAATATTTTTTTATACCTTTTCATGTGACAACACTGAAGAAATTACACTTTGCTACAATGTAAAGTAGTGAGTGTACAGCTTGTATAACCATGTAAATTTGCTGTCCCCTCAATATAGCTCAACACACAGCCATTAATGCCTAAACCACTGGCAACAAAAGTGAGTACACCCCTAAGTGAAAATGTCCAAATTAGGCTCAATTAGCCATTTTCCCTCCCCGGTGTCATGTGACTCATTAGTGTTACAAGGTCTCAGGTGGGAATGGGGAGCAGGTGTGTTAAATTTGGTGTTATCATCCTCACTCTCTCATACTGGTCACTGGAAGTGGCACCTCATGGCAAAGAACTCTCTGTGGATCTGAAAAAAAGAATTGTTGCTCTACATAAAGATGGCCTAGGCTAGAAGATTGAAGGGGGGGCCTGTCAGTGCTAAGACCATACCTGCATCAAATTGGTTTGCATGGCTATCATCCCAGAATGAAGCCTCTTCTAAAGATGATGCACAAGAAAGTCTGCAAGTAGTTTGCTGAAGACAAGCAGACTAAGGACATGGATTACTGGAACCATGTCCTGTGGTCTGATGAGACCAAGACAAACTTATTTGGTTCAGATAGCGTCAAGCATGTGTCTGGCAACCAGGTGAAGAGTACAAAGACAAGTGTGTCTTACCTACAGTCAAGCATGGTGGTGTGAGTGTCATGGTCTGGGGCTGCATAAGTGCTGCCAGCACTGGGGAGCTACAGTTCATTAAGGGAACCATAAATGTCAACATGTACTCTGACATACTGAACCAGAGCATGATCCCCTCCCTTCGGAGACTGGGCCACAGGGCAATATTCCAACATCATAGCGACCCCAAACACACCTCCAAGATGACCACTGCCTTTCTAAAGAAGCTGAGGATAAAGGTGATGGGCTGGCCAAGCATCTCTCCAGACCTAAACCCTATTGTGCATCTGTGGGGCATCCTCAAATGGAAGGTGGGGGAGCGCAAGGTCTCTAACATCCACCAGCTCCATGATGTTGTCATGGAGTGGAAGAGGACTCTAGTGGCAACCTGTGAAGCTCTGATGAACTCAGTGCCCAAGAGGGTTAAGGCAGTGCTGGAAAATAATGGTAGCCACACAAAATATTGACACTTTGGGCTCAATTTTGACATTTTCACTTAGGGGTGTACTCACTTTTGTTGCCAGTGGTTTAGACATTAATGGCTGTGTGTTGAGTTATTTTGAGGGGACAGCAAATTTACACTGTTATACAAGCTGTACACTCACTACTTTACATTGTAGCAAAGTTTAATTTCTTCAGTATTGTCACATTAAAATATATAATAAAATATTTTCAAAAATGTGAGGGGTATATATACACACACACACACACACACACACACACACACACACATAAATATATATATATATATATATATATATATATATATATACATACATACACACACACAAAGGTGAGTACACCTCACATTATATATTTTCATGTGACAACACTGAAGAAATTTCCTTAATGTAAATAATATAACTGTGTACTAACATTTCTAGGTAAAGTTGATCCAGGGTGTATTGCCTCTTGGGGGATCAGGAAGGAATTTTTTCCCCCCGTTATAGCAAATCGGATCATGCTTTGCTGGGGTTTTTGCCTTCCTCTGATTGTTTGGTTATATAGAATTTTTTTTTTTGGTTGGTTTTTTTGGTCGACCAAAGAAGTTGAGTGCACATGCTCAGCGTCATATCCAGAGGTTGTCTTTGGGAAATAGACATATGAGTGCTGCCAGCATTGCTGCAGAGGTTTTGGGGGGTCAGTCTGTCAGTGCTCAGACCATACGCCGCACACTGCATCAAATTGGTCTGCATGGCTGTCAACCCAGAAAGAAGCCTCTTCTAAAGATGATGCATAATACATTTTTAGAAAAAAATGTTTTTAATAGCTAAGTTTCAGAAAGTATAAGAAAAGGTTGTATTGTGCAGGGCTTGGTATCTTTCTGTTTAACTATGGAAAGTTTTTTGAGGGGTAAGGTTGAGGAAATTTCCCTGTTACAGAATTTAGTTGATAATAGCAATAAGGTCTGTGAAATGTTAAAGCGGAGGTCCGAGGTAAAACAAAAAAATTAAAAGTCAGCAGCTACACATACAGTAGCTGCTGACTTTTAATAATAGGACACTTACCTGTCCTGGAGTCCAGCGATGTCTGCACCCACCGCCGATCTTCGGATCGGGGGACGGGTGCAGCCGCCTCCATCGCGGGTAAGGGAACCCGGACGTGAAGCAGTACAGCTTCACGCTGGGCACCTTACTGCGCATGCGCGAGGCTCTGCCGCGCTCTGCTATTGGCCAGGCGGCCAGAAGCAGAGCAAGCAGGGAGGAGGGAGCCGGGCTGCTGACGTCAGCAGCCGCGGCCGCCGGTCAGAGCTCCCGTATGTGTGGAAAAGGACACCTGTCTAAAGACAGGTGTCCTCTTCCCCCTCCCCCCCGAAAGGTGCCAAATGTGACACCTGAGGGGGGGAGGAATTCAACCAGCGGAAGTTTCACTTTTGGGTGGAACTCCGCTTTAAGAAACCAATCAGAACCCTAGACTTTAAATTTAAAATTGCATGCAGTTACAATTGGGGAAGCTTTGATTGAGAAATCTAAACATTGTGATGAATTATCATAGGAAAATGAGAGACTGAAATTAAGAATTATGGAATTAGAGAAGAGATCTCAGGAATGCAGATACAGTATCTCACAAAAGTGAGTACACCCTTCACATTTTTGGAAATATTTTATTATATCTTTTAATGTGATAACACTGAAAAAATTAGTGTACAGCTAATATAACAGTGTAAATTGGTGGTCTCCTCAAAATAACTCAAGACACAGCCATTAATGTTTAACCACTTCAGCCCCGGAAGGATTTCCAGCTTTAGGACCGGAGCCCTTTTTGCGATTCGGCACTGCGTCGCTTTAACTGAAAATTGCGCGGTCATTCGACGTTGTACCCAAACGAAATTTGCGTCCTTTTTTTCCCACAAATAGAGTTTTCTTTTGGTGGTATTTGATCACCTCGGCGTCATTGCTGATCGCCGCTATAAACAAAAGAAGAGCGACAATTTTGCAAAAAAACCCAAATTTCTTACTTTTTGCTAAAATACAAATCCAAAAAAAAAAATATAAAAAAACATTTTTTTTCACCGTTTTTGGCCGATTTATATTCTTCCTCATATTTGCGATCAAAAAAATTGCAATCGGCGTTTATTGATTGGTTTGCGCAAAAGTGGTCGCGTTTACGGATGATGAGAATTCATTTTTGGGTTTTTTTTTACTAGTAATGGCGGCGATCTGCGATTTTTAGCGGTACTGCAATATTTCAGCGGACATGTCGGACTATTTTGACACTTTTTTGGGACCATTGGCATTTATACAGCGATCAGTGCTATAAAAATGCACTGATTACTGTGTAAATGTCATTGGCATTGAAGGGGTTAACCTGCAGGGGGCGCTCTAAGGGTTAACTATGTTCCCTGGGCGTGTTCTAACTGTAGGGGGACTGCACTATCTGGGGAAGGGAAGTGGTCACAGCCTTCGTATACAGGGAGGCTGTGATCACAGCCCTTCCCCCTTCACACAGAGCGGACCTCCGTTCCTCCGCTCGGGGGGGGCCATCGCGGGTAGCCGGCGGCAATCGAAGCCGCCGCACCCGCTCCCTGGCCCTCCCCGAACACAGTGAGCGCGCGGGCGCGCCTCCGGCGGCGCGCGCGCGCTCACTAAGCTCGATCCCGCAGCCGCCGTCGTATGACGGCGTTTTGCGGGAACGATCCACTTTGCCGCCGTCAGATGCCGATCGGCGGTCGGCAAGTGGTTAAACCGCTGCTAACAAAAGTAAGTACACCCCTAAGTGAAAATGTCCAAATTGGGCCCAAAGTGTCAATATTTTGTGTGGCAACCATTATTTTCCAGCACTGCCTTAACCCTCTTGGGCATAGAGTTCACCAGAGTTTCACAGGTTCTTTAGCAAGGCAGTGGTCGTCTTGGAGGTGTGTTTGGAGTCATTATGTTCAGATACTGCCTGGCGGCCCAGTCTCTGAAGGGAGGGGATCATGCTCTGCTTCGGTATGTCACAGTACATGTTGGCATTCATGGTTTCCTCAATGAACTGTAGCTCCCCAGTGCTGGCAGCACTCATGCAGCCCCAGGCCATGACACTTCCACCACAATGCTTCACTGTAGGCAAGACACACTTGTCTTTGTACTCCTCACCTGGTTGCTGCCACACAAACTTGACACCATACCAACCAAATACGTTTATCTTGGTCTCATCAGACCACAGGACATGGTTTTAGTAATCCATGTCCTTAGTCTGCTTGTCTTCAGCAAACTGTTTGCAGGCTTTCTTGTGCATCATCTTTAGAAGAGGCTTCCTTCTGGGATGACATGCAGACCAATTCCATGCAGTGTGCGGCATATGGTCTAAGCACTCACAGGCTGACCCCCCCCCCCCTTCAACCTCTGCAGCAATGCTGGTGGCACTCATATGTCTATTTCCCAAAGACAACCTCTGGATATGACGTTGAGCACATGCACTCAACTTCTTTGGCCAACCATGGCAAGGCCTGTTCTGAGTGGAACCTGTCCTGATAAACTGCTGTATGATCTTGGCCACCATGCTGAAGCTCAGTTTCAGGGTCTTAGAAATGTTCTTATAGCCTAGGCCAGTGATGGCGAACCTTGGCACCCCAGATGTTTTGGAACTACATTTCCCATGATGCTCAACTACAATGCAGAGTGCATGAGCATCATGGGAAATGTAGTTCCAAAACATCTGGGGTGCCAAGGTTCGCCATCACTGGCCTAGGCCATCTTTATGTAGAGCAACAATTCTTGTTTTCAGATCCTTAGAGAGTTCTTTGCCATGAGGTGCCATGTTGAACTTCCAGTGGCCAGTATGAGAAAGTGAGAGCAATAACACCAAATTTAACACACCTGCTCCCCATTCACACCTGAGACCTTGTAACACTAACGTGTCACATGACACTGGGAGGGATAATGGCTAATTGGGCCTAATTTGGACATTTTCACTCAGGGGTGTATTCACTTTTGTTGCCAGTGGTTTAGACATTAATGGCTGTATGTTGAGTTATTTTGAGGGGACAGCAAATTTACACTGTTATACAAGCTGTACACTCACTACTTTACATTGTAGCAAAGTGTCATTTCTTCAGTGTTGTCACAGGAAAAGATATAATAAAATATTTACAAAAATGTGAGGGGTGTACTCACTTTTGTGAGATACTGTATGCATCAAATCTTGGATTCAGTAATCTGCAGCAAAATACAAACTCAAAACGTTCTATCAAATGAAACAGAGTCTCATATTAAATTTGATAACTCATTGCCAGCCACACCCACTGTGGCTACCACAGTTTACACCAATACTAATAACACAGGTGAAGTTCAGCTTGTAATGAAACCTTTAAAACCAGAATAATTAGATGCAATTCTTTAAGAAATAAGAATGGTTCCCTGCCATGATTTAAACAGATTTTTAAAATGATTTTGTGACTTGCAGCATGCTTGTCCTTGTCGCCCATGGGAAAAAATATGTAAAAGAGTGAAGGTTTGGTTTGGCTAAAATGGGACAGAAGAAACTGGATTCTCTGAAGGTGTCTGAATGTTGCACCAGTATCCTGTTATCTATCTTGTCTGTACCTCTGTTAATTTTTCTGAAGTCCTAATAAATGTCATCTCTGTCAACTGGGTTGCTACTCAGTGGTGTTGCTATCGGGGTACGGCCCGCACCCGGGTGACACCCGCCAGAGGGGTGACACCAGCGGTGCATCATTCATGTGTGCAGGGCTGAGCCACACTGCACACATGGAGTTATCTGAGCCCCGCAGCTGCACCTATGACTGCCGGCTGCTGAGGCGGCTTGGTGTAATATTAATCCCCACATACAGAACACAAAGCTGCTCTAGGTCACAGTTCCCTCAGACAAGCAGGGCTGCAGACACCTCCCCCCCCCATTTCTCCTGACCATAGGACTGACACAGACAGCAGCGTCGGCCAATTGGAAGTGATTACCGCCCGACCGTATCTCTATGAGAGAAGGAGGGGGCAGGCGATGTGTGGCAGCTCTAGTGTCCCAGCGGCAGCTCCTTCTAAAGCCCAGCCAGACTGCAGACCTTATGAAGCAGGAACTCTTGAGCCTTGCCCCCTGTACTTTGCATGTCTTTGAACTCTGCCCCTGTATACAGCACACTTCTGCACCCTGTACATAGTGCCCTGTATACAGCACACTTCTGCACACTGTACATAGCACCCTGTATACAGCACACTTCTGCACACTGTACATAGCACCCTGTATATAAGCACACTTCTGCACCCTGTACATAGCGCCTTATATACAGCCAGCGGCGGCTGGTGTATAAGAGGCGCTTGGGCGGCACCTCCCCGCTGCTGAGAAGGAAAAAAAAAAAGTCAGCCCGGTTCCCCTGCAGGAGGCGTCAGTATATTGACTTTTCTTTTCTTTTCTTTTTTTTTCCTCGGCTCCTTGCTGTCAGCTGACAGCAAGTAGTGAGCCGATTGGTCAGTCATTAAAGTCTATGTGTGTGCGCTGAACAGGCGCACACACATAGTCTGATTGGCTGCCCCCATGACTCTCTGTCTTTGGATGCTGTGGGTGGGGGCGGGACTATGGCGGACGTGCTGGCTGCGTGATTACTCACGCTGGCACAGCACTCCGCCGGGACTTCCGAGCAGACTGTCCACACGAGGAGAGGAGGACAGTCCACTGCCAGCTCTCGGAACACTGTCAGCATGCTCTCTGCAAGTGCTGCCTCTGCATACTAAGGGCCAGATTAAGAGCATCATGGGCCTGGTGCTGAGGATTTTGGTGGGGCTATAATAAATAAAATGAAAACACAAACTATTTTTGTTAAAATAAATTAATTATTAAAACAAATTAAATTAAATAGAGATGGGGGTGTTAGGAAAAGCAAAACGTGCCTGGGAATCGCCTCTGCGTGGTCGCGCGCCCCAATGGCGCCAAAACTGACTATTTAGCCAGACAGCACCCTGCAGCAGATGCTGTCTGTTCTACAGCATTCCCTGCACCTGTGACCCCCCTGTGATTGCTACTGAGTGACTTCCTGCCTCTGTGACCCCGGATACTCCTGTGGACCTTGCTGAAATCTGCCTGCCCTTGACCCCGGCCTGTTTATGACTATCCTCTTGCCTGCTCCCTTTGTACCTCTGCTGCCAGCACGTTGCCGACCCTTCCTGTACCCGACCATCCGTTTGCCTGGTCCCGCTGTACCGCACCACCTGCCAGTTGCCAACCTGGACTATACCACTACCCTTCAGCTTGCACGAGCTTCAGTGGACTTCTGCTTACCATCTGAGATTGTCCGGCCCTCGTGACCCCCTGCGCTCCAGAGCTCCCTGTTCACACTACCAGGGGTTCTCGAACCAGGGCCGCAAGAGAGGTTGCCCCCGCATAAGCCAGACTCTACCACCAGGTACGTGACAGAAACGGACAGCCATGTCAAAGACAAAGGTTTGCACTATGATTATGTTTTTGTGGGTGTCGAGGACAGCCCTTCACTTGATAAAGAGGAACCCGACAGTTTAGTTTAGCGCCGGACGGCAAGATTTGGTTTTCTGTTTTTTTTTCTTATTTTGACCTTGCCAACCTATGACAATAAACCTGGCAAGCCGCCAGATTTTAAAGAAACTGACCTCCATGCTGAATCTTTTCCTCTGAAAAGTGATCCCCACAAGCTAATCTCCCACACCCCTCACAGTTACTCTTGTTGGGCACAGGAACGGGACCTACTGTTTAAAATTATATTTAAAAAAATTACCTACATGCCCCTGTCAAACAGGTGCAGAAAAATTGGGCCTTGGGTGTTGGTGGTGCAAAAACATTGTTGGAAGCTAGCATAATAAAGATTCAGGAATAGGATAGGCAGCATAGGCAGTCTTAAAGGGATCCCAGATCCCTAGCAAATTCAGTCAGTTACATCAGCATCAGGGGCTTGATAGCTGCTGATCCAGGACTGATTTATTTTGATAAATGAGGCTGTTGTGGCCTGAGGCCTGGCCGGGGACCTGGGTACCATGAGTAATAATGTGCAGGAATTCGGGGCCCGCACCAAAATTAAAGAAAAAAAATTCCATAGGGTTCCCCCCCAAAGTCCATCACAGACACTTCAGGTCTGGTATGGATTTTAAGGGGAACCCTGCACCAAAATAAAAACAAAATATGGTGTGTGGGTCCCCCCAAAATCCAATCCAGGCCCTTCAGATCTGGTATGGATTTTAAGGGGAACCCCGTGCAAAATTTTTAAAAAAATGGCATGGGGTCCCCCCCAAAATCCAAACCAGACCCTTATCCAAGCACGCAACCCTGGCATGGCAGGAGGGGGTGGGGACGAACCTTACCAGGCCACATGCCCTCAACATGAGGAGGGTGCTTTGAGGTCGCCCCCAAAGCACCTTGTCCCCATGTTGATGGGGAGAAGGGCCTCATCCCCACAACCCTGGCCGGTGGTCTGCAGGCAGGGGGCTTATCAGAATCTGGAAGCCCCGTTTAATAAGGGGGCCCCCAGATCCCGACCCCCCATGTGAATAGGTATGGGGTACATTGTACCCCTACCCATTCCGCAAAAAAGGAGTAAAGTGTTAAAAAAAACAAAAAGGACCGGGGCAGAAGAAGGAGGAAGAAAGAGGAAGAGCTATTTTACAGTAAAGGACTTGTCAAAAATTGCCTCTTGTTTTTGTTTAACACTTTACTCCTTTTTTGGTGAATGGGTAGGGGTACAATGTACCCCATACCTATTCACATGGGAGGGTCAAGATCTGGGGGGCCCCCTTATTAAAGGGGGTTTCCAGATTCCAATAAGCCTACTGCCCGCAGACCCCCACAACCGTGGGGCGCTCGCTCGTCCCCACCCCCTCCTGCCATGCCAGGGCTGCGTGCTCGGATAAGGGTCTGGTTTGGATTTTGGGGGGCCCCCCACACCATTTTTTTTTAATTTGCCACGGGGTTCCCTTTAAAATCCATACCAGTCCTGAAGGGCCTGGTATGGACTTTGGGGGGACCCCCATGTCATTTTTCTTTAAACTTTGACATGGGTTTCCCCTTAAAATCCATACCAGACCCGAAGGGCCTGGTGTGGACTTTGGGGGGGACCCCTACTCATTTTTTTTTTATTTTGGGTGGGGTTCCCCCTTTAAATCCATAGCAGACCTGAAGGGTGCGAACCGAACCAGGGGTGTTCGGCCCATACCTATACCTGAATGGGCGATGTTCAGGCCAAACTTATGCTCGGTATAAACCGGTCGCCCATCCCAAGTGGTGCCTGAATACTGTGACCCCTGTGACGTTATGCAAGGCGCCGTAATGAACGGGAGATACTTGTCACCTCGCATGTGATCATTTTGAGGAGACTAGCGAGAGACTGACCAGGGTTTTGTCAGCCACCTTGGCAGGGCTGGTTCTGGCCCGGAATTTCTGGTCCACTCAAACCCCTCTCAACCTGCATTTCATGATCAGGAAGAGAGCAGAGGAGAGCTCTATCCTGGATCTCAGAGGAAAAAGCTGAGGGAGCTCTGTGTGCTAATTTGGATTCAAAGACAAAGGTTTGCACTATGATTATGTTTTTGTGGGTGTCGAGGACAGCCCTTCACTTGATAAAGAGGAACCCGACAGTTTAGTTTAGCGCCGGACAGCAAGGTTTGGTTTTCTGTTTTTTTTTTCTTATTTTGACTTTGCCAACCTATGACAATAAACCTGGCAAGCCGCCAGATTTTAAAGAAACTGACCTCCATGCTGAATCTTTTCCTCTGAAAAGTGATCCCCACAAGCTAATCTCCCACAACCCTCACAGTTACTCTTGTTGGGCACAGGAACGGGACCTGCTGTTTAAAATTATATTTAAAAAAATTACCTACATGCCCCTGTCAAACAGGTGCAGAAAAATTGGGCCTTGGGTGTTGGTGGTGCCCTAAACCAAAAACATTGTTGGAAGCTAGCATAATCAAGATTCAGGAATAGGATAGACAGCATAGG
>BLSH010269210.1:5742-24133 GCA_018402905.1 Glandirana rugosa
TCATATATATTGGTATGTTAGGGTATATGTTAGGAAGTGGGTGTCAACTAGGTCTCCTTCTGTTTTTTTTGGGGTCGTTTCGTACCTAGGTTAAACAATATCACCCCCTTTTTTTAGGAAGGATTAGGGGGCTCTTCGTTAGCCTAAGTGGGACCTAGTTGAAATGGATATTTACAGTCATGGGTTAATATAATAAATGTAATTCCTTTCTTAGGTCCGGAAAAAATTTCGTTAGTTGACACGACGGGTTTCGGTGGAGACCCCCCTCAGATAAGGTGTAAAAGTGTCGAGATTGACACTTCTTTGGAAAGGCATAAACCTCTACTTACTTGGTGTTGAGTTATTTACTTTAAGGTCATCACAAAGGACAAGGGGGCACTTTTTACGTCTAGAGGAAAAAAGATTTCATCTCCAAATACGGAAAGGTTTCTTCACAGTTAGAGCTGTGAAAATGTGGAATAGACTCCCCCCAGAGGTGGCTTTGGGCAGCACAGTTGATTGCTTTAAAAAAGGCCTGGATTCTTTCCTTAATGTAAATAATATAATTGGGTACTGACATTTATAGGTAAAGTTGATCCAGGGTGAATCCGATTGCTTCTCGGGGGATTAGGAAGGATTTTTTTCCCCCACTATAACAAATTGGATCCATGCTTTGCTGGGGTTTTTTTTGTCTTCCTCTGGATCAACTGTGGGTGAAGGATTGTATATGGGATTGTATGGTTATATATACTTTTTCTGTTTTCTTTTTATTTGGTTGAACTGCATGGACTTGTGTCTTTTTTTCAACCTGACTAACTATGTAACTATCCACGCCAAAAACAGAGAGAGGGGATATGGAGGGGAGGGAACCCGGCCCTATCCTATTAGAGGGGAGGGTATCCAATTAGCCTGTATAGTGCTTGGATGTGTTTAAACACCGAACGGTCCATCTCCTTGGCCTACAACATTGGATCGCCTGAAGAAGCTTTCAGCGAAACGCGTTACGATTTCCATGTGGCAGTAGAGTCATCTCGTCAGGCGGCCCCCCAGCAACACTGGATGCTTATACAGTATCATCCTGGTTTGGACCTACCAGACACCATACTCATTGTCATTGTATTACTTGTATCTCTTTGTGATATGCACAATATGTTACCAGCCCACATCCGTGTTTTAATTTATTACAATAAATATGGATTTTATTATATATTCACTGTAGCGTTGTCCTGTTTGGGAAACATAGTGACAGCCTCAAAAGTCCCACTATCTCTTTTTTTTCTCCTTTTTGTTGTTTCACATATACGGGATGTGGTGTCACGCTTAGCAAATACCCGCCTCTGCTGTTCCCACTCTGCCCCACACCTACCGATGACAACCATTTCCTGCGGGCCAAGAATAGAAATCAGGTTGACCGACTATGTGAGTTCACTCTGCCTTCAACTAACAAAAGATGGATTTCCTATGGTAGTATGTGGGACTATGGTCTCCACCTGTATACCCCAGGGATGCTGGACAGTCAACCCAGATCCCCAACAGCAAGACAGAGTGAGTCCAGCCACTCTGTCTTCTCTTCAGTGGCTGAAAGGACTCCAGGGTGGAGGGCCAGTCCACACTTCTCCCCAGCGGCAGGTATGTTCTATGAGAGAGACAGAGGCTGGCTGGGTGAGTAATGCTCTGTTAGAGACAATTTGTTTGGGGTACTGCGTGGGTACGGGCATTGGGGGACTGGAACTACAGACTAACTTCAAAGTCAACCCGTCTGGGGTCTCCTGGGTTAGTCCCCTGCCGAAAAAGGAGAGATGTGATGGGAGTCCCTTCGGGCGGGGAGGGGGGGGGCCCTGGAACCCGGCTTACCTTAGACAGGTTGGGAATCCCTTGTTTCAGCTCCCCATGCCCCTCTTATGTCTAAATCACCCTGTGTCTATTAGGGGCACAGGGTGACAGAGAAAGTGATGGACAACTACTTAATGGACACTGAGAATGTGGTTTGGATTACTTAAAATGGAACAGTAATATGTATTTACAATATCTCCCAGGAAATATATTGACTATTCCTGGTTGGTTTGATCCTGAACTATAAATGTTTATTGAAAGAGCTGGCCACATTGGCCTCTGTTCCATTTAGGAGCCGAACAGTCTGCTACTGGTGTCTTCTGCTATTCTCTGAAGGTGTTCTGTATTTATACTTATGTTAATGCGTATTGTACCTTGTGAGATCGAAGTTTACAAGTCTGACCTGGAATAAGACTTCTGAGTTATCCAGGTTGTTAACGTAATGTTTATAGTATGCCTGTTGTAATTATATTCCTGTGTGCAGGTTGTATTGTTAGGGTAATAGGATCAGAAGGGGGGGGGGGGAATGTCCTTCTGTAGTGTATAAAAGCCTGTATTATTGTTCAAATAAAGAGTTCTTATTCTGGTTTACTCCAGAACTGGTGTTGCCTAGTTCTTGGGGTAACTATAGCCAGGTTCACTGGTCTCGTGTACCAGAGCCTGGGAAGCAGCTTCTTGCTGGAGATACCCAGTCAGGGTGTCCAGAGTCAGTCACAGGTTCCATGCAAGGCCTCACCTCGTGGAGTTTCAATGATCATGAGAATGGTGAGGAATCAGCCCAGAACTACACAGGACAATCTTGTCAATGATCTAAAGGCAGCTGGGACCATAGTCACTAAGAAAACAATTGGTAACACACTACGTTGTGAAGGACTGAAATCTTGCAGCGCCCGCAAGGTCCTCCTGCTCAAGAAATCACATGAAAAGGCCTGTTGGAAGTTTGCTAATGAGCATCTGAATGATTCAGAGGAGAACTGGCTGAGTGCTGTGGTCAGATGAGACCAAAATCAAGCTCTTTGGCATCAAATCAACTCATTGTGTTTGGAGGAGGAGGAATGCTGCCTCAGAGCTCAAGAACACAACCCCCACCGCCAAACATGGAGGTGGAAACATCATGCTTTGAGGGTGTTTTCTGCTAAGGGGACAGGACAACTTCACTGCATCAAAGGGACGATGGACGGGGCCATTTATCCTCAAATCTTGGGTGAGAACCTCCTTCCCTCAGCCAGGGCATTGAAAATGGGTCGTGGATGGGTATTCCAGCATGACAATGACCCAAAACACACAGCCAAGGCAACAAAGGAGTGGCTTAAGAAGAAGCACATTAAGGTCCTGGAGTGGCCTAGCCAGTCTCCAGACCGTAATCCCATAGAAAATATGTGGAGGGAGCAGAAGGTTCGAGTTACCAAACATCAGCCTCTAAACATTAATGACTTGGATAAGACCTGCAAAGAGGAGTGGGACAAATCCCTCCTGAGATGTGTGCAAAGCTGGTGGCCGACTACAAGAAATGTCTGACCTCTGTGATTGCCAACAAGGGTTTCTCCACCAACTACTAAGTCATATTTTGCGAAGGGGTCAAATACTTCATTCAGTTATTAAAATGCAAACCAATTTATAACTATTCTGAAATGCGTTTTTCTGTAGATTTTTGTTATTCTGTCTCTCACTATAGGACACCCCTCATCTCAGATGATGTATAGAGGACGGGGGGGGGGGGGAGTACATACAGTACAGGGATGGCTCCCTATATGTCACCCCCTCATCTCAGGTGATGTATAGGGGGGGTACATACAGTACAGTCATGGCTCTGTATATGACACCCCTCATCTGAGGTGATGTATGGGGGGCAGAGGGGGGTACATATAGTACAGGGATTGCTCTGTATATGTCACCCCTCATCTCAGGTGATGTATAAAGGGGGGGGTACATACAGTACAGTCATGGCTCTGTATATGACACCCCCATCTCCGGTGATGTATAGAGGGGGGGGTACATACAGTACAGGGATGGCTCTGTATATGACACCCCCATCTCAGGTGCTGTATAGGGGGGGGTACATACAGTACAGGGATGGCTCTGTATATGACACCCCCATCTCAGGTGCTGTATAGGGGGGGTATACACAGTATAGTCATGGCTCTGTATATGACACCCCTCATCCCCGGTGATGTATGGGGGGGGGTACATACAGTACAGGGATGGCTCTCTAGGATACCCCATACAAGACAGTGACATTTCTGTAGATGAATATCCAAAAAGCTCACAAGGAGTCCTAGGTGACAATGTTGTATTTTATTGGAAGTTTGGTGGACATAATACACAATATTTACCATTAACCAAAAAAAACAATAAAAAGAATTGAATCAATAAATACATTTTTAACATGTGCTTGATGCCCGATTAACTGCTAAATACAGACTGTACGCCATTGTGGGTCAGCAGGTGTATCGCCACCCTTGCAGTAGCGCACCCCTCTTACTGGACCAGTCCAGATAAGATTCCCCACATATGACAGCAAGGGTTTTCAATGTGACAAATCACATTACAAATAAAAGCCAGTAGTGCTATCATGCTAGAAGCAGCGATTTGTAAATACGGTAAATGGGGACAGTTAGTATAAATAAAATGGGGGGCGGCGGTTACAAAGGGGGGGGCGGAGTCACTCTGATGCGGGTTTCACTTGTTTAGCCGCCTCCATCTTGGACAGAGTCTCATCCCACATGACGAACTGTTTGGAGAGGAGAAGAGTCTGAAGCGTCTGGTTAAGGAGCGCATGATTCACGCTATAATTATAATATACAAGCAATGAGCTGCGTCATTCAGAGATCACGGCTGTAGGTGAAGGACGGGGGACAGGGTGATAAAAGTTACCGCTGGCCGTGGGATCAAATCAGAGAAATATGAGCACTACCATCGCTGACCTCCTTCAGAAGAGTCCATGCCCCTGGCTGCCATGCTGGTCCTCTGCCTTCCATGCTTACTGAGCGATGCCTGCTGTACTCCGATAGCAGGATCTAACTAGCAGCCGTCACTTGAAAGCAATTTATAACACAAATTGCAGGCGGTGTGCTGCAGCTCAGGAGCAGTCTCCAGCGATTTCCTGTAATTTATCAGCCATTTTTTTTTTCTGTAACCAGAGATCCTCAGGGGTTCTAAACGTTTGTTTTTTGTTCTTTTTTAATAAATACAACAAGGTCTGGGGCCGATCTGAGGTCCGCGGGTACAAGGTCTGGGGCCAATCTGAGGTCAGCGGGTACAAGGTCTGGGGCCAATCTGAGGTCAGCGAGTACAAGGTCTGGGGCCAATCTGAGGTCCGCGGGTACAGGGTCTGGGGCCAATCTGAGGTCTGCAGGCACAAGGTCTGGGGCCGATCTGAGGTCCGCAGGTACAAGGTCTGGGGCCGATCTGAGGTCCGCAGGTACAAGGTTCTGGGGCCGATCCGAGATCCGCAGGTACAAGGTCTGGGGCCGATCCAAGATCCGCAGGTACAAGGTCTGGGGCCGATCCGAGGTCCGCAGGCACAAGGTCTGGGGCCGATCTGAGGTCCGCAGGCACAAGGTCTGGGGCCGATCTGAGGTCCGCAGGTACAAGGTCTGGGGCCGATCTGAGGTCTGCAGGTACAAGGTCTGGGGCTGATCCGAGGTCCGCAGGTATAAAGTCTGGGGCTGATCCGAGGTCTGCAGGTACAAGGTCTGGGGCTAATCTGAGACCTTGCGTGCATGCGCTGGGGCTACTGCTAATAGCAAATTAAACACCTTAATAATCATATAACAATGAGTTTTTAAATTGTAAAGGTATAAGTGCAAAAATGGAAAAAGAAGAAGAAAGTAGAAGGAGAAAGAAGAAGAAAGAGAAAGAAGAACTCTCCAATCTCTTGTAATACAGCAGCAACAATAACACTCTGTGGGAGCATTGCAGCTCTCATGTGACAGCAGTTGGATTTGTGAGTGTAAATGGAGTGTCTCAGGGAACAAGCAATCTACAGAAGCAGACCCATGCTGGTCCAGAACCACTTCACCTTCAGAAGATTTACCCCCATTCCTGACCGGGCCATCATTTGCCATATGGCACTGCGTTACTTTAACTGACAGTTGCGTGCGAGGGGATGTGCATTTGACCCTCTAGTAAAACTGGGGTCAAACAACAAGGTGAGGGAGTGTGCTAGCCGGTGGAGGGAGGACACGTGTGGTTTGTTGCATGCACACCTTGAGGATTTCTTCAGTGAGATGATGCATTTATATGTGAAGTCCTTTAGGAGATGAACTGTTTGATGCTTAGCATCCAGCTTTTTATGAACTCTTATTTTATTTTGCGCTGCATCTTTTTTGTATTTGGTAATGGTTTGGGTTTTGTGATTGCCCTGGTGTTCAGCTACCAAAAACAATTTATTTGTGTGTTCATTACTTTAAGGCTGCACTGATTTATTTTTATATTTGTGGTCGTGCGACACTGTACACAAATAAAAACGTTTTTCCCCCCACAAATGAAGATTTCTTTGTTTTGGTGGTATTTAAATCACCTCTACGGATTTTATTTTTTTGCGCTATAAAACAAAAAAGAGCGACAATTTTGCAAAAAAAAAAAATATTTCTTACTTTCTGTTATGAAACGTCCAATAAAAAAAAAAAAAAAATAAGCGAATTTCTTCATCAATTTAGGCCGATATCTATTCTGCTACAGGTTTCTGGGAAAAAAATCCCAGTAAGCGTATATTGATTGGTTTACGCAAAAGTTATCGCGTCTACAAATTATGGGATAGATTTAAGGAATTTTGATTTAATTGTACTAGCAATGGTGGCGATCAGCGACTTATAGCGGGACAGGGACTTTGCAGTGGACAATCTGACAAATTAAAGCAGAGTTCCATCCAAAAGTGGAACTTCCGCTGGTTGGATTCCTCCCCCCCTCAGGTGTCACATTTGGCACCTTTCGGGGGGGAGGGGGAAGAGGACACGTGTCTTTAGGCAGGTGTCCTTTTCCACACATCCGGGAGCTCTGGCCGGCCGCCGCTGACGTCAGCAGCCCAGCTCCCTCCTCCCTCTGCTACTGGCAGCCTGGCCAATAGCAGAGCGCGGCGGAGCCTCGCGCATGCGCAGTAAGGTGCCCGGCCTGAAGCTGTAATGCTACACGGCCGGGTTCCCTTACCCGCAATGGAGGCGGCTGCACAGGTGCCCCAATCCGAAGATCAGCGGTGGGTGCCGACATCGCTGGGCTTCAGGACAGGTAAGTGTCCTATTATTAAAAGTCAGCAGCTACTGTATGTGTAGCTGATGACTTTTCATTTTTTTTTTCCCTGGTGGACCTCCGCTTTTGACACTTTGTGGGGACAAGCGAGACCCCTTTCACGCTGAGGAGTTTCCCAAAAAAGCGCATGAAAAGCTCACAAAAAATGCTTCCCATTAAAATCAATGGATGCTTTCACACTGGGGAGGTGCGCTGGCAGGGGGAGGTGAAAAAAAAACTTCTGCAAGCAGCATCTTTAAAGCATGTTTGGAGCGCTTAACCACTTCAGCCCCGGAAGGATTCACCACCTTAGGACCAGAGCACTTTTTGCGATTCAGCGCTGCGTCGCTTTAACTGACAATTGCACGGGCATGCGACGTTGTACCCAAACAAAATTTGCGTCCTTTTTTTCCCACAAATAGAGCTTTCTTTTGGTGGTATTTGATCGCCTCTGCATCATTTCTGATCACCGCTATAAACAAAAAAAAGCGACAATAGACCTGTTAGTTTAACTTCTATAGCTGGGAAGATACTGGAGAGTTTAATAAAAGACCACATAGATGAGTTCTTGTTGGAAAAGAATGTTTTAGGCAACAGACAGCATGGATTCATGAAAGACAGAAGTTGTCAAACAAACCTGATTTCTTTTTATGATGAGGCAACTAAAACCTTGGACAGAGGGGTGGCTGTGGACGTGGTATACTTGGACAGAGGGGTGGCTGTGGACATGGTATACTTGGACAGAGGGGTGGCTGTGGACGTGGTATACTTGGATTTTGCAAAAGCGTTTGACACCGTCCCCCACACACAGCTAATGTGTAAGGTAAAGTCTACAGACTTGGAAAGATCAATTTGTAAATGGATATAAAACTGGCTAAAAGACCGAATTCAGAGAGTAGTGGTTAATGGTTCTTACTCAGAATGGTCTAAGGTTATCAGTGGTGACCCCAAGGTTCAGTGTTGGGACCCTTACTTTTCAATATATTTATAAATGATATCGGGTCTGGGATTAAAAGTACAATTTCAGTGTTTGCAGATGACACCAAGCTATGCAGTGGAATAACTTCCTTGCAGGATGTCTCCAACTTACAAGCCGACCTCAATGCTCTGTCTAATTGGGGTGACTGTGTGGCAAATGAGGTTTAATGTTGATAAATGAAAAGTTATGCATTTGGGGGCTAAGAATATTCAGACATCATGAGGATGAAACATGTCGGATGACTGCTGACCCTATGCTGTTGCGCCATATTTGAGACGAGCTCGTCGTTTATTATTTGGATATAAGTGCAATATTTTCCTTTTAATAAACCTGGTTTTTACGGATTTACACTATGTGAGGTCTCTTCTATTTATATCTGGCTCATTGTGAGAGTGCCTGGAGGCTAAGGATGGTGGAAACTATCTATCTACACCATTCTGAACAGGACACACCAGACAGTGAAGCACCTGATTGGTGACATCAATATAGGAATAAAGCCGGGTTCCATCTTCCCTGGAGAGATCCGGGTTTCCGGTAGATTCTGTTGATGCGTGTTTTCATTGGCTATCTGGTAAGCCTTTAATCTATTCAGTGACGGTGTTCCACAGTCTCCTCAGTGACTTCCTGAAATTTTATTTTCCTAATTAAAGGATTCTCCATATATTGAAGATGTATATGAACTTTTTTGAACTTTTACTATGATTTCTCTATGGTCCTGAATACTTTGGAGTGATACCTTATAAAACTGTCATACACAACATAATTCCTGCAACTATTCTTTATATTTAGTGTGTTTCTTGGAGGTGGGCCTCCTCCTTATAGATACACCAAATATTTATTTATTTAGGTTTTAATTCTTGATTTTGTGATTATCCACATTTTTCACGTGTATTTGACATTCATTTTTTGGCTTGCATATTCGCCGTCTTATGTTGGCGGTGTGGGCCTAAGGTGGGAGATTTGGAGTATGTCAGGTGGCTCCGTCCCCTCACCCCGGCCACATACAAAATTCTGAATGTTACACTTATTTAATTTAAAGAGTTAATTCTTTTTATCTGCATAAATATTCACTTATTGTAATTTCTACTTCCACCCCATTTCAAGTGCACGTAATTTTTTACTAATTTCCCTAGTCACTATTGGGATTAATGGTATTCCCAAGTCCTAACTAGCGCTACACAATAACCCCTAATTCATTAGCCGGAACCCGCTGATCGGCTTGTGCTGTGACTTATCACAGCACAGCCGCTGCCCACCCTCTGCCGGGAAAAGCAGAATCACACACAGTGGAACCTTGGATTACGAGCACAATTTGTTACAGAAGAATGCTTGTAATCCAAATCACACGTATATCAAAGCAAGTTTCCCCATAGGAAACAATGGAAACTCAGACGATTCGTTCCATAGCACTGCTCGTCTATGCAGTACAGTATGTGGCCAGAGGTGCGGGGGTGCTGGTGTATGCAGTACTGTATGTGGCCAGAGGTGTGGGGGCGCTGGTGAGGCTCGGAGATGCTGGGGAACTGTTGACATTTTCAGTTGCTCTGAGTGTTTATGAGCCTAACCAGCGCCCCGGCACCTATGGCCACATACAGTACTGCATACATAGCGCCCCCTGTACCCCTAGCCACATAAGGTATTGCAAATACAGAGGCTTGGATCCTGCGAGACAGCGCTCGCAAGCCGAGTCAGGATTAAAAAAAAAAAACAGCTCGTATTGCGAAACGCTCGTAAACGGAGTTTCTCGCAATCCGAGGTTCCACTGTATACATTATTCTGCACAGACGACCCGCGCTGTAGCAGTAAAGCTCCTCTGCGCAATTGGCAAGTGGATAATATACACAGACCTACATGTTCGCAGTCTCCAAACAAAGGATACCAGCTTGTTATAATCCTCCAGCAGCTTCTTGGTCTCAGCAGAGATCTCCTCACACTGGTCCTAGGAGAAACAAACAGATGCGGTCAGAATGGAGCAAATGAAGGCCGGTCACCTGCAGCGCAACGCCTGCAAGGGTTGCAAATGAATAAAGAGCTGCATTAAGAGAAAGGCCTATAGTCACTGACATGACACCGACAATGAGCGCTGCCCAGCCCGAGACATACCGCCTCACTCAAGACGAACTTCAACTAGAACCCCCAACCCTCTCAACCCCCCAACGCATTAAGGCAGGGTATGATGGCAAATCCCTTCTTTGGGGAACACAGAATAAAGCTCACCACACACATTACAATCTTCTTTAGATCGACCAACTAAGTAGCTCAAGGTCCTGTGTGACTGGATGCAGACTGAGTGTACAGATTAGGTAGGTCCTTATATTACATAGCAATGGATATTCCTCTCTGCCTTCCTATCCCATGACAAACTGTCCCCTTACTTCCTGTCCTGCAGTCACAGGGATAGGAAGTAATATTACACCCCCTCTACAATAAATGTTCATTTCCCATTGCATATATTTTGTAAATTGCAGAATTGTTTTTTTTTTTTCTAAATACCTACCACAGTTCTTCCCCAAACATCCAATCAGGGAGTGCCGACATGAGCAGCATCTGAAACCATGAAGACGGGAACTACATGTCTCATGAACTTTTGCTTGTGTGTATTGTACAGCCCATGCGTCCTACTGTGTCAGCTGGAGCCAATGTTTTCTTATTGTGCAGCCTGCATGTGGGCATCTGGGCACACAACGGCCTCCTGGTGGCCAGCATGCCACATTCCTGGCATCCTTTTAACCAATTTAATACGGGGTACTTTCACCCTCTTCCTGTTCTAGTCCAATTTTCAGCTTTCAGCGCTGTCACACTATGAATGACAATTACTCAGTCATTCATTTTCAGCAGAGCAAAATAATAATACTGTGCATCAATGTTCCAAACAATGTCCAATAATCAGTGAATAAATTAAAGTGCAAGTGCTTTAAAACAGTCTAATGAGTGAATTATAGGACATCTCTCGTGGTAAAATTAAAAGTTGCTATCCACTACAGATGAGGTGCTTCCTCCACCAGTGTCGCCACGTGCCGAACACTGAGGCTCACCAGATGAATATCAATCAATAGCATCAACTGTCCTGTAGGGTTAACTGCCGCCTCCGTGTCCCCCTCAAGGACAGTTACTCAAACCGAGAAAAAAGCAAGAGTGCCTCTCATAGGCGGCAGTTAACCCTACAGGAGAGTTGATGCTATTGATTGATATTCATCTGGTGAGCCTCAGTGTTCGGCACGTGGTGACACTTGTTACATAGTCAGCGAGGTTGAAAAAAAGACACAAGTCCATCAAGTCCAACCTATGTGTGTGCTGGTGGAGGAAGCACCTCATCTGTAGTGGATACCAACTTTTAATTTTAATTTTACCACGAGAGATGTCCTGTGATTCACTCATTGGACTGTTTTGGAGCACTTGCACTTTCATTTATTCACTGATTATTGGACATTGTTTAAAACATTGATGCACAGTATTATTATTTTGCGCTGCTGAAAATTAATGGTTTTTAGTTTTCATTTTTTCTTTGTATTCTTTTTAGAGCAGCAGCATTTTTGCATTTTTTTTCACTTTACCCACCCAGGGGGGATTGTATTTTAGCGTGGTGACACATTGCATTCAATTACTCAGTCATGCAACACTGTACCTATATGACATTTTTATCATTTTTATGAGACAGAGCTTTTTGTGGTATTTGATCATCGCTGGGGTTTTTATTTTTTGCTAAACAAAACGAAAAAAGAAAATTTTGAAAAAAACAAAACTCTTTGTTATAAAATCTTGCAAATATGTAAGTTTTCTTCTTCACTGATGGGCATGAATAAGCTGCACTGATAAGGCTGCACTGATGAGCCCTAATAAGGCTGCACTGATGGGCACCAATAAGGCTGCACTGATGGGCACCAATAAGGCTGCACTGATGGGCACCAATAAGGCTGCACTGATGGGCACCAATAAGGCTGCACTGATGGGCACCAATAAGGCCGCACTGATGGGCACCAATAAGGCCGCACTGATGGGCACCAATAAGGCCGCACTGATGGGCACCAATAAGGCCGCACTGATGGGCACCAATAAGGCCGCACTGATGGGCACCAATAAGGCCGCACTGATAAGAATGCACCAATGGGCACTAATAAGGCAGTACCAATGAGCCTGCACTGATGGGCACTAATAAGGCCGCACCGATGAGAGTGCCCTAATGGGCACTAATAAGGCTGCACTGATGAGAATGCACTGATTATCAGTGTAAATGTGTGCTGTCACAGGCTAGCTGCTTATCGACTTCCCTTTCCTCACACAGTAAGAGTGCAGAGGAAAGGAAATGCCTATAACCAGTGTTTGTTTATTTGCGATCAGCTGTGATTAGACACATGGAAAAGGGCTGCTGTGATTGGCCATTTACCTCGATCTGTGATAAGCTGTGTTTGAAGGACACAGTGATCACAGAGCACGCCCGATGCATGCCTTAGGGGCACGCAGTGGAGGACATCAAAAGACACCCTTCCAGAACTGGACGACTGCACTGTAGCCATCTTTCATCTATAGCACGGTCGGAAAGAGGTTAAACAAGTGTACTAAAATGTTGCAAACTTTAGCTGTGCAATCTGCTGATCAATTGATTATACTTTAATACAACGTAATCAAGCAAGTGATCAGCAGATTGCACAGCTAAAGTCAGCAGCACCCAGTTCCAATTTTCGTATGGCTACACTCAATTGTAGGGTCTCTATGGAGCCCCACCCAAAAATCGGAAGTGTGTTTCAGCAATTCTTCACCTTGTTACGGATCTTCATAAATAGGAATACTGGGCCTATACAGTATGTGTGACTGTAAGATTACATTTTCAGTCTCTGGGGTTTACAAACACTCAAAATCTTCTCTACGGGGTCTTGGACGGCAGTGATAAATAAAGAATTTATTAAATTATTCTTCGGAAGTCTGTCCAAAATGTTTTTAGCTGGAGTTTGGTGTAAAGAGAGCCTGCCGAAGTCTCAGTGCAGATTCCCATTTACAGAAAAGGAACGATGTGTTTTAGATGTCAGGAGACATTGCATGTGTATGTGGTGTAATCACGTGTGAACACGCCCTCACAGCCAATCAGCAACGCCCCCATACTACATTACCCAATCACAGACATGACAGACCTGTTGCTGGATGTGGATCTGGGACAGACTCTGTAACTTGGAGACCTGAGCTGGAACCCCTGGGGGAAGAAATACAAAAATATATGAGATGGATTTCTACATCTTATTATGTAATCTATGCATAGAATATATTCCCTTGTAACCCCTCCCTCACACTTCCCGTCCAATAGGATAAGGGACGCCTCTTTTGCATCCCTGTGCCGTCATCACTAGGGGAACGTCTGCTGCTCTATTCTCGGTAGTGAGAAGTAGTTGGGGGGCTGGCAGACTCCAATACGAGGGGAAAAAGTATTTACTCCCCTGCTGATTTTGTAGGTTTGCCCACTAACAATAAAATGATGAGTCTGTAATTTTATTGGTTTATTTTAACATCGAGAGACAAAATAACAACAAAGATTTCCGGAAAAATGCATTTCAAAAAAAGTTATAAATTGATTTGCATTTTAACCGCTTCCAGGCCGCCTCGCATACATTTACTGATGCAGAGTGGCGCTGTCCCGCGAATCCCCGTTTATAAACGGAGGCTCGCTTGCGCGCTCTCGTGCCAGACGCACTCTGTAGCAGTGTGGCCTGCGGCTCGGACGGACTCAATGTCTGCCGGCGACCCGCGATGACCTGGCAGAGAAGAAAAATGGGGAACCGCCGATGTGAACTTGCCGGTTCCCCGCTCTGTCAGTGGGCATGTAAGAGATCTACTGATACCTGTCACTGGGATCACTTAGATCTCTGGTGCCGTTGGCAGCCCAGCCCCCTCACAGTTAGAATGCCTAGGGAACACAGTTACCCCCTAGATCTCCCCCTGCAGGTTAACACCTTCACTGCCAATGACATTTATACAGTAATCAGTGGATAAATTTCTGATCGCTGTATAAATGTCATTGGTCCCAAAAAAAAGTGTCAAAAATGTCCGATCTGTCCGCCGCAAAATCGCAGATCGCCGTCATTACTAATAAAAGAAAAAACACAGTAAAAAACGCCAGTAATGAACGCTCGTGGTTTGTAAACGCGGCAACTTTTGCGCAAGCCAAACACAGATAGCGATTTTTACCAAAAATATGAGGAAGAATACAAAAATCGGCCAAACCGATAAATAAATTTGTTTTTTTTTTATATTTATTTTTGGATTTGTATTTTAGCAAAAAGTAAGAAATAGTTTTTTGTTTTTTTTTTGCAAAATTGTTGATCTTTCTTTGTTTATAGCGGCGATCAGAAATGACGCAGAGGTGATCAAATACCACCAAAAGAAAGCTCTTTTTGTGGGAAAAAAGGATGCAAGTTTTGTTTGGGTACAACGTCGCATGACCACGCAATTGTCAGTTAAAGTGACGCAGTGCCGAATCATAAAAAAGTGCTCTGCTCCTAAGGTGGGAAATCCTTCCGGTCCTTAAGTGGATAATGAGCAAAATAAATATTTCACCCCCTATCAATCAGAAAACATTTTTGGCTTCCAGGTGTCTTCTATATAGGTAAGGAGCTGAGATTTGGAGTTCTCTCTTAAAGGGAGTGCTCCTAATCTCAGCTTGTTACCTGTATAATAGACACCGTCCACAGAAGCAAATCAATCAATCAGATTCCAATCTCTCCACCATGGCCAAGACCAAAGAGCTGTCCAAGGATGTCAGGGAGAAGACTGTAGACCTACACAAGGCTGGAATGGGCTACAAGACCATTGCCAAGCAGCTTAGTGAGAGGGTGACAACGGTTGGTGCGATTATTCCCAAATGGAAGAAACAAAAATAACTGTCAATCTCCCTCAGTCTGGGGCTCCATGCAAGGTATCACCTCGTGGAGTTCCAATGATCATGAGAACGATGAGGAATCAGCCCAGAACTACATGGGAGAATCTTGTCAGTGATCTCAAGGCAGCTGGGACCATAGTCACCAAGAAAACAATTGGTAACACTGCGCCGTGAAGGACTGAAATCCTGCAGCGCCCGCAAGGTTCCCCTGCTCAAGAAAGCTCATGTACAGCCCGTCTGAAGTTTGCTAATGAACATCTGAATGATTCAGAGGAGAACTGGGTGAAAGTGCTGTGGTCAGATGAGACCAAAATTCAGCTCTTTGGCATCAACCCAACTCACCGTGTTTGGAGGAGGAGGAATGCTGCCTATGACCCCCAAGAACACCATCCCCTCCCTCAAACATGGAGGTGGAAACATTATGCTTTGGGGGTGTTTTTCTGCTAAGGGGACAGGACAACTTCACCGCATCAAAGGGACGAGGGACGGGGCCATGTACCTTAAAATCTTGGGTAAGAACCTCCTTCCCAGGCACTGGAAATGGGTTGTGGATGGGTATTCCAGCATGACAATGACCCAAAACACACGACCCAGGCAACAAAGGAGTGGCTCAAGAAGAAGCACATTAAGGTCCTGGAGTGGCCTAGCCAGTCTCCAGACCTTAATCCCACAGAAAATATGTGGAGGGAGCTGAGGGTTCGAGTTACCAAACATCAGCCTCCAAACCTTAATGACTTGGAGAAGATCTGCAAAGAGGAGTGGGACAAAATCCCTCCTGAGATGTCTGCAAACCTGGTGATCAACTACAAGAAACATCTGACCTCTGTGATTGCCAACAAGGGTTTCTCCACCAAGTACTACGTTTTACAAAGGGGTCAAATATTTATTTCACTCATTAAAATGCAAATCAATTTATAACTTTTTTGAAATGCGTTTTTATGGATATTTTTGTTGTTACTGTGTCCCCCTTATAAAATAAACCGACCATTAAAATTATAGACTGATCGTTTCTTTGTCAGTGGGCAAAAGTACAAAATCAGCATGGGATCAAATACTTTTTTCCCCTCGCAGTAAATGTCACAGCGCCATGCCTTTAGCATTATATTAAAGAACAGATTCCTGGAATTCCTTTAGATGTGCATGTTTCCCCCCTGCTACCCACTGGGTGCTGCAAACTTTAGCTTGATTACATTCTATTAGAGCAGTGGTCTCCAAACGGTAGCCCTTTTCTTGCCCTAATCTGGCCCTTGGGACACTATTCCTCCCACTGATACCAACAATGAGGGATTATTCCTTCCAATGACACCAATGATGGGAGACTATTCCTCCCACTGACACCATTTTCAACTCTCACTGGACAGTCCGGCCCCCCTAAAATCTGAGGGGCAGTAAACTGGCCCTTTGTTTCAAAAGTTTGGAGACCCCTGTACTATAATATAATTAAGCAACTGATCAGCAGATTGCACTGTTTGCAATACTTTTTCATGCAGATCTAAAAGGATGCCAGGATGTGTTCTTTGGTATAATGCTTGGAAACAGCAGTGCAGGAAACTAGCCCTGAATATCACACCAACATAATGAAAAGCAAAAAGGATTGCATTGTCATATAGGAGGAGGTCACGCCCTCCCCCGCCATGTGGAGGTCAGTAACAGTCTGCAATAGAGAATGAAGGATGAGAAGGGCAATGACAACCTGCTGTGAGTGAAGGAGCCGCCAGCAGAAACTCTCACTCAGGTCTGAATAGTCAGGTGATAGTGGGATTGCTAGAGGCTGTCAGCGGGGGCCGCTGCTTACCTTTGATTTGCTCGCTGTCTAGGAATGGCTGCAGGGAATGGAGCTGCTCCAGCAGGGCGGCCTGGGACAGAATATACGACTCCTCTGTAGGGAGGAAAGACACACAGAGTCACACCCTGAGCAACACGGCTTCCTTACATTCCCCCCCCCCAGTCCATCTACTACTGGCAACCCAAGAGCTCCTGGACACGCAGCAGTTCACTGATCAGAAGCAACTCACCGCTGTCATTGTGCAGATTAACCCATTCAGGACCAGCCTATCGAAGATTTACTGCTACAGGGCAGCCCTCCTGTGCAGAATGGCGCATATATATGTGATTCTGCACCTCTGCCTGAATGGAGGGGGTGCACGATTCGGTCTGCTGGTTCTGGATGTTCTCCGGCACCCGCCGATCATCGGGCAGAAACATGGAAGGAGCTCTGCCAATGTAAACAAGGCAGAACTCTGTTGTGGGTGGATTCTGTTTTCCTGCAATAGAATCCATGTCTTCCATTAGTAAAAGCACCTCACTTAGTACATAAACACTGGCTAGGCACACATTTAACCCTTTGATCACCGTAGATGCTTAAACCCTTCTCAGCCAGTGTCATTAGTACAGTGACAGTGCATATTTTTTAGCACCGATCACTGTATTAGAGTCACTGCTTCCCACAGTGTCAGGGCTAGTTTACACTTTGCTTCAAAACAAGGCTTCAGACACGCTTTGTTAAAGCCCTCTGAACACCAGTCAAAGCTCCTGTCATGAAATAAAAATGGTTAGCTTACAGCCCTGTTTACACCTTGCTTTTGCTTCGCTTCAAAAATGATCCCCGATGTTGTCTTAGTGATGCTTCAAAATGTCTTCAAAGCTTCCATAGAAGTTTATGGTAAAGCTCACTTGAAGCACCTGTAGGTTTTTAGAGGCTTTAACCACTTCAGCCCCGGAAGGATTTCCCACTTTAGGGCCAGAGCACTTTTTGCGATTTGGCGCTGCGTCGCTTTAACTGACGATTGTGCGGTCGTGCGACGTTGTACCCAAACGAAATTGACGTCCTTTTTTTCCCCACAAATAGAGCTTTCTTTTGGTGGTATTTGATCCCCTCTGCGTTATTTCTGATCGCCGCTATAAACAAAAAAAAGAGCGTAAATTTTGAAAAAAAAAAAAAAAACACAACAATATTTCTTACTTTTTGCTAAAATACAAATCCAAAAAAAAAAAAAAAAAAATTAAATAAATAAATAAATATATATAATTTATTCATCAGTTTTGGCTGATTTATATTCTTCCTCATGTTTTTGTTATAAAAAAAAAAAAAAAAAAAAAATCGCAATCGGCGTTTATTGATTGGTTTGCGCAAAAGTTGCCGAGTTTACAAACCATGAGAATTCATTTCTGGTGTTTTTACTATATAATTTTTTTTTTTAACTAGTAATGGCGAAGATCTGCGATTTTTATTGGGACTGCGATATTGCGGCGGACATGTGGGACATTTTTGACACTTTTTTGGGCCAGTGACATTTATACAGCGATCAGAAATTTAAAAATCCACTGATTACTGTATAAATGTCATTTGCAGTGAAGAGGTTAACCTGCAGGGGGAGATCTAGGGGTTAACAGTGTTCCCTAGGCGTTCTAACTGTGAGGGGGCTGGGCTGCCAGGGGCACCAGAGATCTAACTGATCCCAGTGACAGGGATCAGTAGATCTCTTACATGCCACCTGACAGAGCGGGGA
>BLSH010269210.1:31921-44548 GCA_018402905.1 Glandirana rugosa
CACCTCTCCGCCGACATGCCCCTCTCGGCTCACGGTCGGTCCTTGTGGGGGGGGGGCGTCGTCATGGTGACGGAGAAGACAGGAGATGGTGGGGGTGACATTGGACACATCACCTTCCTGGCTGGCACTCGGCTCTCCCCGTACAGCCGCCTCTCCACCTCCTCCACCCGGCACTGCAACTCTCGGAGCTCCGCCATCACTGACCGCCGCACTGTTTACACGTCATCACCCGGCGACCACACCCTGCGTTCCACCGACCGGACATTGGGGGCGTGCCTCGAGAGAGGGAGAGAGCTGAACAGCACTAGCTCCTCCCACTACACTCAGCTCTCCACGCTGCACTGGTTGTGGCTTGCATGTGGGCGGAGCCAGAGTGAAACACACCCCCTGTCAGGTCTGATCAGTAGGCGTGCCCCCTGCTGGAGGAGATTCCCCTCAGTTCCTGCACAGGTGACACCTTAGTGGGAAAAGAAAAAAAACATGTTCTGTTCTTTACAGGGAGTAACAAGGGGGAGCGAGTCTATAGATGTTTTATTTTTGGGAGGCGCAGTGAAAGGTTAGCACTGTGTCAGGATTTTTTTTGCGTTGTGATTTCCCTTCACTTCCTGTCCCTAGGACACAACGGGAAGTGAGAAGAAATCTCTCAGCAATGAAGGAAGCCCCCCTATCAGCTGCCGCTGGGACAGCCAGGTGTCCCCATTGGAAGATTCCCCGCCTGTTCCTGCTCTGGTGACAACTGAGGACTTTGTGACGATGGTGACCGGGACAGCGATAAACAATGACAGGGGGTCTCCTCCCTCATCCAATACAAAATACTGAATGAATAAATACATTGGAAACCTCCATAGATTTACATTGAATTATAATCATGTAAAAGCTTTTTATATGTATTATTATTATTATTATTTTATCATCCAATATATTTTCTGCTTCTTATTTCATATCTTTTATCATTATATATTATATATTATTATTGTTATTAATATTGCTACCATTATAAACAGTGGTGACTGCTGGGTTTTTTTTTGGGGGGGCAGCAAACAACCCCCCACCCTAGGTGGTGCTTAATCCCCCCCACCCCTCCCCCATCCGCCCGCTCGCTGTTTGCTGGCACCCCCACCATCTCCGGCTTCCTCTCCAGCACAGCGGCTCCTGCTATGCGTCTCCTCCTAGGCACTAGGCGTCCAATAGGATCGCCTGTCCTTTCAGCCAATCGGGTGACGGGTGTCATGACCAACTTCCTGATTGGCCGGGAGGAGGATTACTGTGAGAATAGCGAATGTTCATTTGCTAGTGTCACACAACTGGGTGGGCTCAGGGCGCAGCGCTCTGCGCCCCAAGCCCACCATTTTTTAAAGCCAATTAGTGCCTCAGGCTCTAATCACAAAAAATCACCCCCCATTGGAATCCATAGTCCGCCGTCCTGCATGTAGATCAGGGGGCCGGGCGCATGGATAGGGGGGGGCGCCTGTGCACCCCCAATGGACGGGTTATACATATAATCAGTATTAAAGTGGCAGGGAAGGCGTTTGGTTGTTTTACCTACAGCTAAGTCTATAATAAGGCTACACAGTATCTCACAAAAGTAAGTACACCCCTCACAGTTTTGTAAATATTTTATTCTATCTTTTCATGTGACAACACTGAAGAAATGACACTTTGCTACAATGTAAAGTAGTGAGTGTACAGCTTGTATAACAGTGTAAATTTGCTGTCCCCTCAAAATAACTCAACACACAGCCATTAACCACTTCCTTACTGGGCACTTAAACCCCCCTCCTGCCCAGACCAATTTTCGGCTTTCAGCGCTGTCGCATTTTGAATGACAATTGCGCGGTCGTGCGACGTTCTACCCAAACAAAATTGATGTCCTTTTTTCCCCACAAATAGAGCTTTCTTTTGGTGGTATTTGATCACCTCTGCGGTTTTTATTTTTTGCGCTATAAACAAACAAAGAGCGGCGATTTTGAAAAAAAGAACAATATTTTTTACTTTTTGCTCTAATAAATATCCAAAAATAAAATATAAAAAAAAAAATTATTCATTGGGTTTGGACGATTTATATTCTTCTACATATTTCTGGTAAAAAAAATCGCAATCGGCATTTATTGATTGGTTTGCGCAAAAGTTATCGCATCTACAAATTATGGGAATTGATTTATGGCGTTTTTATTATTATTTTTTCCTTTTACTAGTAATGGCGATGATCTGCGATTTTTATCGGTACTGCGATATTGCAGCGGACACGTCGGAACATTTTTGACACTTTTTTGGGACCAATGACATTTATACAGCGATCAGAAATTTAAATGTCCACTGATTACTGTATAAATGTCATTGGCAGGGAAGGAGTTAACCTGCAGGGGGCAGTGAAGGGGTTAACAGTGTTCCCTGGGTGTGTTCTAACTGTGGGGGGGATGGGTTGGCAGGGACATAACAGATCTAACTGATCCCAGCAACAGGAATCAGTAGATCTGTTATGTCCCCTGTCACAGAACGGAGAACCGCCGTGTTTACATTGGCGGTTCCCCGTTCTGCAGCTCCACAGGCGATCGCGGGTCAGGAGCGGACATCGAGTCCGCCCGACCCGCGGGCACGCCCACGCAGCGTGCGGCGGCCGCGCGCGTGTGCCGCCGCCGCCTGTGAATGCGCGCCGGGGGCGTGCAAAGGGGAGGAGGTCAATAGACGTCTTCCCAGAGATTAAGATCCGCGCTGTAGACATCTTTCGTCTATAGCGTGGATCTCAACAGGTTAATGTCTAAACCGCTGGCAACAAAAGTGAGTACACCCCTAAGTGAAAATGTCCAAATTGGGCCCAAAGTGTCAATATTTTGTGTGGCCACCATTATTTTCCAGCACTGCCTTTACCCTCTTGGGCATGGAGTTCACCAGAGCTTCACAGGTTGTCACTGGAATCCTCTTCCCCTCCTCCATGATGACATCACAGAGCTGGTGGATGTTAGAGACCTTGCACTCCTCCACCTTCCATTTGAGGAGGCCCCATAAATGCTCAATAGGGTTTAGGTCTGGAGATGCTTGGCCAGTCCATCACCTTTACCCTCAGCTTCTTTAGCAGGGCATTGGTCGTCTTGGAGGTGTTTGGGGTCGTTATCATGTTGGAATACTGCCCTGTAGCTCAGTCTCTGAAGAGAGGGGATCATGCTCTGCTTCAGTATGTCACAGTACATGTTGGCATTCCTGGTTTCCTCAATGAACTGTAGCTCCCAATTGCCGGCAGCACTCACGCAGCCCCAGACCATGACACCCCCACCACCATGCTTGACTGTAGGCAAGACACACTTGTCTTTGTACTCCTCACCTGGTTGCCGCCACACACGCTTGACACCATCTGAACTAAATAAGTTTATCTTGGTCTCATCAGACCACAGGGCATGCTTCCAGTAATCCATGTCCTTAGTCTGCTTGTCTTCAGCAAACTGTTTGCAGGCTTTCTTGTGCATCATCTTTAGAAGAGGCTTCCTTCTGGGATGACAGCCATGCAGACCAATTTGATGCAGTGTGCGGCGTATGGTCTGAGCACTGACAGGCTGACCCCCCACCCCTTCAACCTCTACAGCAATGCTGGCAGCACTCATACGTCTATTTCCCAAAGACAACCTCTGGATATGACGCTGAGCACTCAACTTCTTTGGTCGACCATGGTGAGGCGCTGTTCTGAGTGGAACCTCTCCTGTTAATCTGCTGTATGGTCTTGGCCCCCGTGCTGCAGCTCAGTTTCAGCGTCTTGGCAATCTTCTTATCATAACATTCAACCTGGAGATAAAATACCCTAATAATATTCATTCCCCATTGGCACAGAATGAATGTATGTGCAGTGTCATGGGATGGATATCTCTGCAATGTTCTTTTACACGCCTGCATTTTTATATTTCACCCACTGCAGCTCTCACAACCTTTTGCAGCAGAGCAATGTTCCATTTCAGCAGTGGGGTTATTGAATCAGAGAAAAAAATCATCATTATTTAAGAAAATGAAAAGAAAAACCACCAAAATTAGGCCTATTGTGTTTTGGGGGTTTTTTTGTGTGTGTGATATTATTTTATTTTCCATTTTTTCCTTTTAATCTGTTAATCTGTAGATAAAAACAAGTAACACAACTAAAAAAAAAAAAAAAAAAAAAAACTAACAATAAAAAAAAAGCACTTTATTTCCTACTTTGACTATTGTTAGTTTTAAAGTGATTAGCGATACTCACATGAAATATACATTTCATTCTATAATTTGTCCCAATGATAATGATTCTGCTGCAAATCACTGCAAAGTTATTAACAAAAGATATAAAGACTTTTTTTTTCTCAATGTATTTATTCTTATATAAATAATAATAATTAATTAATAATTATAAAAAAAAAACGAAATACCAAAATAAATGAAGAAAAAGTGTAAATGAAACATTAATTGTTAATAATAGAAATACAATTTCTTCTTTTCTGTGATTTTATTTTTTTTTTTGGGTTGTTTATATTGGTCTGGCGTTTTCATTACGTTTTCTCCATCTGGCTGATTTAAAGCGTTAGTAAACCCATCTGTTTAACAGTTTAAAAACCAGTTACATTTCATGCACATGCCGGAAATGTAAGACCCCTTTCACACCAAGGCGTTTTTCAGGCATTTTTGCGCTAAAATTAGCACATTAAAAGGGCATCAAAAACGCTCCCCATGCATCTCAATGGATGCTTTCACACCGAGGCGTGAAAAAAATCCTGCAAGCAGCATCTTTTCAGCTTGTTTTGTGCGCTAAAAATAGCGTCCATAATAAATAAAAAATAATGTCCATTGAAAATAATGGTTAAGCGCTTGAAAAGCGCATGAATCGTGCACTGAGGCTGTGGAAAGGTCACATGATTGAAACACAAACGCCTGAAAAGCACTTAAAAAACGCCATTAGAGGGGCGCTAGCGCTTTAAAAGCGCGGCAAAAACACACACTAGAATCATGGCATTTTACAGGCTTTTTTCCAACGCCTTGGTGTGAAAGGAGCCTTACACTCCCATTGGTTGTGCTCTAAACCAAACTGTCAAACCATCCCATGGCTGGTGTCATAGCTGATCACATGTGCAGCATCATGGCAGTTGTAGATTAACCACTTCAGCCCCGGAAGGATTTCCAGCTTTAGGACCGGAGCACTGTTTGCGATTCGGCACTGCGTCGCTTTAACTGACAATTGCGCGGTCGTGCAACGTTGCACCCAAACGAAATTTGCGTCCTTTTTTCCCCAGAAATAGAGCTTTCTTTTGGTGGTATTTGATCACCTCTGCGTCATTTCTGATCGCCGCTATAAACAAAAGAAGAGCGTCAATTTTGCAAAAAAAACCCAAATTTCTTACTTTTTGCTAAAATACAAATCCAAAAAAAAAAAATATAAAAAAACATTTTTTTTCATCGGTTTTGGCCGATTTATATTCTTCCTCATATTTGTGATTAAAAAAAATTGCAATTGGCGTTTATTGATTGGTTTGCGCAAAAGTGGTTGCGTTTACGGATGATGAGAATTCATTTCTGGGGTTTTTATTTTTTTTTATTTTTTACAAGTAATGGCGGCGATCTGCGATTTTTAGCGGTACTGCGATATTGCGGCGGACATGTCGGAACATTTTGACACTTTTTTGGGACCATTGGCATTTATACAGCGATCAGTGCTATAAAAATGCACTGATTACTGTGTAAATGCCATTGGCAGTGAAGGGGTTAACCTGCAGGGGGCGCTCTAAGGGTTAACTATGTTCCCTGGGCGGTGTTCTAACTGTGTGTGGGCTGCCCTAGCTGGGGAAGGGAAGTGATCACAGCTTCCACGTAGAGGAAGGCTGCGATCACAGCCCTTCCCCCTCACACAGAACGGAGGTCCGTGTTTACTTACATGGACCTCCGTTCTTTCACTCCGGGGGGGGCATCGCGGGCCCTCCCCTGACACGCGCTCACTGGGCTTGATCTCACGGCCGCCGTCGTATGACGGCGTTTTGCGTTATCGAGCCACACTGTCGCCGTCAATTGCCGACCAGCGGTCGGCAAGCGGTTAAACAGAGGCCAAAATTGCAGCTTCCATGGCTGAAAATGATAGGAGGGTTTACTACCACTTTAATAAATTTGCAATAAATAGCGCCCCCTCTTGGATTTGATTTATTACCTAAATGCAGGCTGGGTAAAATAAATGAGAAAAACACAACAATTCCACGTCTGTCAGCTTATTCTCTATTGCACCGCCCCCACCCACTACGTCAGTGCCAAGTGACAGCGCTGAGGCTGCAGGACTGCTCCCCACACCCCAAAATGTCCAACGTAATTTTTTTTCATAACTGCAACTGTGCAATTACAAATAAATCCCTATTGCATTTATATATAAAATTATAGCGTTTGCTCCGGTGACAGGGTCTCTTTAAAGTGAAACCTTACTTTGACCACACGGGGAACAGCAACAGATTGGCATTAAAGCTGAACTCCAGGCACAAAAATATTCCTTTAAATATATTACACAAATTACTTACTTATTAGATAAATTTATAAATTCACTTTGGGGTTGATTTACTAAGACTGGGGATTGCAAAATTTGGTGGTAGCCAATCAGCTTCTAACTTCAGCTTGTTCAGTTAAGCTTTGACAAAAAAAAGGTGGAAGCTGATTGGTTCCTATGCAGAGCTGCACCAGATTTTGCTCTCTCCAGTTTAAGGCTGGGTTCCGACTGCTCTGACGCGGAAGTCGCACGACTTCCGATCCGGCTACTTCAGGTCCGATTTCTATGCGACTTCAATGAACAGCATCTGACTTTGATCTCACTTTGAGATTATTGCACTTGTCCCTTGACCAATCAAAACAATTCCTTTGGTTCTGGTATGGAGGAAACCTCACGACAAATAAAAAAATGGTGTGGGGTCCCCCTCCAGATCCATACCAGGCCCTTTGAGTCTGGTATGGAGGGGGACCCCATGCCAAAATTTAAAAGAAAAAAACGCCTCCCTCCCCAAAACTATACCAGACCCTTCTTCTTTTGAGGGGGAACCCCATGGAAAAAAATGGCGTGGGGTCTCCCCAAAATCCATACCAGACTCTTATCCGAGCATGCAGGAAAGGGCACCCCCCCTCCCCGACCATACCAGGCCACATGCCCTCAACATGGGGGGGTGGGTGCTTTGGAGTGGGGGGAGCTTTGCGCCCCCACCCCAGAGCACCTTGTCCCTATGTTGATGAGGATAAGGGCCTCTTCCCAATGACCATGGGCGGTGGTTGTGGGGGTCTGCGGGCAGGGGGCTTATCATAATCTGGAAGCCCCCTTTAACAAGGGGCCCCCAGATCCTGCCCCCCCCACCTATGTGAATGAGTATGCGGTACATTGTACCCCTACCCATCACCCAAAAAAAGAAGTGTAGTGTTACAAAAAACAAAGAAATTATTTTTGATAATTCCTTTATTAATGGAATAATGTCCCCCATAGTAGCTTCAACGTGTCTTCTTCCTCCGTTGATGTCTTCTCAATTCCTCTGATGTCTTCTCCCTCCGGTCTTCTCCCTCCAGTGATATCTTCTGCCTCTGCCGACCCAGTCCTCCTCCGTCGCTGGCTCCCACCGGTGTGTCAACTCAGTTGGCTGCCAGTTCTTATATAGCTATGGGATGTGGCCATCTGGTGACATTACCCGGAGACCCCCCCCCCCATTGTGACGTCACCGCCTGGGGCATGATGGTCCAATAACCAAAACCGATACTTTCAGGCTCGGTTCCTTCAGCTGTCAGCAGGATTCCACCACTGACAGCTGAAATGTAAGAAAAAAAAAAAGAAGTAAATTATTGGTTGCCGCGTCCAACAACCAATGACTCATTCAGCTGTCAGCGGGGTTCCCCTGTTGACTTCTGAAGTATAAATGAAGTCCCGCAATTGGAGCTGTCAAAAAAAAAAGAAAACAGCCAGGCAATGTTTGTTTACAACATTGCTCAGCCGATGAACATTGTTTTTTTGTTATTATAGAAAAAAATGGCTTTTGATGTAATGGGACTTTAAATGAGACATACGGGTTATAAAAAACATGCGTTTTTATTGAGGCAATTTTCATCTAGGTAGTATAGTAGACATTCCATACATCTTTTATTGCATATATTGGGCTACAATTGCCTCTAATATATATTTGGGGCACATTGCCTCCACTAAAAATGACATATAGTTGTTTTTTTGTATCTTTCTGTTTATTCATCTACAGATCAGAGGGATGAACTTCCATCTGCAGATTACATCAGTTTAAAGCAACCTGTCAATTAAAAAAATACAATTGTTTTTGTTTTTTATTAAATGTTCCTCTATTTAACCACTTCACCCCCGGGAGGATTTACCCCCTTCCTGACCAGAGCACTTTTTGCGATTCGGCACTGCTTCGCTTTAACTGACAATTGCGCGGTCGTGTGACGTTGTACCCAAACAAAATTGATGTCCTTTTTTTCCACGAATAGCGTTTTCTTTTGGTGGTATTTGATCCCCTCTGCGGTTTTTATTTTTTGCGCTATAAACAAACAAAGAGCGACATTTTTGAAAAAAAAAAAACAATCTGTCTTACTTTTTGCTATAATAAATATCCAAAAAAAAAATAAATAAAAAAACTAATTTATTCCTCAGTTTAGGCCGATATGTATTCTTCTATATAGTATTGCTAAAAAAATCGCAATAGGCGTATATTGATTTGGTTTGTGAAAAAGTTATCGCGTTTACAAACTATGAGAATAGATTTATGGCATTTTTTATTTATTTTTTTTTTTTTACGAGTAATGGCGGCGATCTGTGATTTTTATCGGGACTGTGATATTGCGGTGGACAGATCGGACACTTTTGACTCTTTTTCAGGACCAATTATATTTATACAGCGATCAGAGCTATATATAGCCACTGATTACTGTATAAATGACACTGGCAGGGAAGGGGTTAACCCCAGGGGGCAATCAAGGGGTTAAGTGTTCCCTAGGGAGGTGTTTCTAACTGTGGGGGGAGTGTAGTGACTGGGGGAGGAGAGAGAAAGCTGCTCCCGATCAGTGGGAACAGCAGAACTCTCTCCACTTCCCTGTCAGAACGGGGATCTGTTTGTTTACATCAACAGAACCCCGTTCTGGCTCTGTGAGGAGCGATCGCGGGTGGCCGGTGGATGTCGCGCCCGCCAGCCATGTGCATCAGCTCTAGAGACATGCAGCGGGCATGCGCCCCCAACAGTCTCTTACAGTGCCTCCATACAGCTACGTCAATTTGCACAATAGAGCCGACCTGCTGCCGTCAAACGGCTTCGGCTGGTCGGCAAGTGGTTATCCACCTCAATGCCGGGCACTTTCACCCCTTTCCTTTCCAGACCAATTTTCAGCTTTCAGCGCTCTCGCACTTTCAATGACAATTACTCAGTTATGCTACACTTTACCCAAACAAAATTTTTCATAATTTATTTCACACAAATAGAGCTTTCTTTTGTTGGTATTTAACCACTTCCCGTCTGGCGCATTGACAAATGACGTCCGGGCGGGGTGTTTATTATCCTGACTGGATGTCTATTAACATCCTCAGGATAATTCGCGATTGTGTGCCCCAATCACGGCTGATCACAGTGTATATTGGAAGAGCCATTTATCGGCTTTTCCTCTGCTCATGTCTACAGACCTGAGCAGCGGAGACCAGACCGGCTGCTCGCCTGATGGGGGGGGCTGCGCTGAACGTTTATCAGCGCAGCCACCCTCAGGATCACCCCACTGGACCACCAGGGAGCCTGCCCAAGACCACCAGGGAGCCCCCCCCCCGGACACCATGGGGAGGCTGCCCAGGACCACCAGAGAGGGAACATGGAGGCCGCCCAGGACCACCTGGGAGCCCCCACTAGACCACCAGGTAAGGGCAATACAGTGCACTGTAGGAATGGCACTGTGCCCATATATGATGACTGCCAGTGCCATCCCTAACAGTGCTATATGCACCAGTGCCCAGCAGTGCCACCTATCAGTGACCACCTGTGCCCACCTGTGCCACCTATCAGTGCCCACCTGTGCTACCTATCAGTGCCCATCTGCGCCACCTAAAAGTGCCCACCTGCGCCACCTAAAAGTGCCACCTATCAGTGCCCAGCAGTGCCACCTATCTGCCCATCACATCAGTGCCCAGTGCCACCTATCAGTGCCCGCCTATGAGTGTCCATCAGTGCCGCATATCAGTGCCACGTATCAGTGCCCGTCAGTTTTGCTTATCAGTGCCGCCCATCAGTGCTGCATATGTGCCCCATTATCAGTGAAACCTTATCTGTGCCACCTCATCAGTGCCAATCTGTACTGCCTCCTCAGTGCCTGTCAGTCTAGCCTCATCAGTGCCCATCAGTGTAGCCACATCAGTGCCCGTCAGTGAAGGAGAAAATATACTTTATAAAAAATTTTGTGACAGAAACAAAGAAAATTTTTTTTTTTTCAAAATTTTCGGTCTTTTTTTATTTATAGCGTAAAACTTAAAACGCAGAGGCGATCAAATACCACCAAAAGAAAGCTCTATTTGTGGGAACAAAATGGTAAAAATTTTGTTTGGGTACTGCGTCGCACGACCGCGCAATTCTCATTCAAAATGCAACAGCGCTGAAAGCTGAAATTTGGTCTGGGCGGGAAGTGTTCTAAGTGCACGGTATTGAAGTGGTTAATCACCACAAGGTTTTTTATTTTTTGCAATATAATAAAAAAAAAGCAAATATTTTGAAAAAAAAAACCCCAATATTTTCTACTTTCTGTTTTAAAAGAAATACAATAAAATAAAATTTCGTCATAAATTTAGGACAAAATGTATTCTGCTACATGTCTTTGGTAAAAAAAAATCCTGATAAGTCTATGATAATAGGTTTGTGTGAAAGTTATAGCGTCTACAATCTAGGCTACGTATCAGTGAAAATTGATCAATCCTGATGTACTGACGGCCTATCTCATTTCTTGAGGCCCTAAAATGTCAGGACAGTCCAGATATCCCCCGAATGGCCCCTTTTTGTAAAGATGACAGCCCAAGGTATTTAGTAAGAGGTATGGTGAGTTTTTTGAAGTTACGATTTTTGCCCACATAAGTTTGGAAAATGTAGAATTGATATATTTTTTATTTTTTTTACACAAAGTTGTCATATTTACAAGTTATTTCTCACGCATGGCATAGATAAATTTGCAATTTCATCCCAAAATACATTCTGCTATTCCTCCTGAGTATGGCGATACCACATGTGTGAGACTTTTACACAGCCTGACCACATACAGAGGCCCAACATGCAGGGAGCACCGTTAGGTTCTAGGAGCATAAATTACACATTTCGTTTCCTGACTACCTATCACATTTCGAAGGCCCTGGAGCACCAAAACAATGGAATTACCCACAAAATGACCCAATTTTGGAAAGAAAACACCCCAACATATATTCTATGAAGCATAATGAGTATTTTGAAAATGTAATTTTTCCCCACACGTTTTTGGAAAATGTGGTAAGAAAGTGAAAACTTATTTTTTTTTTACACAAAGTTGTCAATTTATTTAAGTATTCAATAGTGAATTAGAACACATTCAAATGTCCATCTTGAAACATGCAAAAGTGACGAATTGACAACTTTGTCTGAAGTCCTCATATGGCTAACACCGTGGGCATGCAGCAAACCAAGTGTAATGCAACCATCCTATTACGGGTGCTCAAAGCCAGCATGCGAGTAAGACGCCTCTATGTCTTTAATCCAAAGTTCTGGAGGGTATCCATATATTCCATCCAAATCTCATGTACTGTGTCTCCCCCTAATCAGAGAATATACACTGAATCAGGAAGGAAAAGGAATGGACATAGCGTAAATCTGTATAAAAGCGATATGCTTTATTAAAAGTTGCACCTACATAGTATCAGTAGGACCACCGCATGTACAAAATCACATTTCCCGGAATGAACAGGTTGTTAGATGAAGCAGTACCAGAATGCAGTCGCCGCCCTACCGGTTTCGTCTGATTAGACTTCTTCCTGGGGGCCTGCAAGGGTAGGGCGACGGCTGCATTCCGGTACCGCTTCATCTAACAACCCGTTCACTGTGGGAAATGTGACTTTGTACATGCGGTGTTAGCCATATGAGGACTTCAGACAAAGTTCTCAATTCGTAACCTTTGCATGTTTCAAGATGGACATTTGAATGTGTTCTGATTCACTATTGAATACATATATATATATATATATATATATATATATATATATTCACATCTGATTAATTTTTCTACCCTGCAGATTCAGCGCAACACTAAATTTTAAAATTATTCTTTGCAGTGTGTATATCTCAAATAGAGTGTTGCTTAAAGGGAGGTTTGTTTTATTTGACCACTCTTTCCACTAGTGCAGTGTACTATTCTCTTTCATTGTATGTCAATTTATTAGCTCTTTCTAAACCACAGCATGTACCTAGCAAAAATGACACCCCAAAATACATTCTGCTACTCCTCCTGAGTATGGCGATACCACATGTATGAGACTTTTACACAGCTTGGCCACATAGAGAGGCCCAACATCCAAGTAGCACCTTCAGGCGTTCTAAGAGCATAAATTACACAAATCACATTTTTGAAGGCCCTGGAGCATCATGACAATGGAATTAGATGTGGCAGATGATCACGGAC
>BLSH010269210.1:49513-64301 GCA_018402905.1 Glandirana rugosa
CCCCCTAGTCTCCATGTTCCTCTGGTCCCCTCTGATCCCCCTCCGTGTTCCTCTGGTCCCCTCTGATCCCCCTTCACGTTCCTCCGGTCCCCTCTGATCCCCTCCATGTTCCTCCGACCCCCTCTGATCCCCTCCATGTTCCTCCGGTCCCCTCCCTTTTCCTCTGATTCCCTTGTCCAAGATAATTCAGGATGGAGAGCGGAGGAAGCATGCAGCAACTTTGTTTACGATGTTTCAGTTTATGAAAGGAGAGGAGCCGCTGTCTCCTGTCCATGCATCTTCAGTGCAGCTGAGAAAGGAACTCAGTCCCTTTCCCTGTCTCAAATGGGAGATGTCAGGTGTCTGTTAAGTCCCCTGATATCTCACCAAAGTCCCCCAACAGGGCTGATAAAATAAATAAATAAATAAAAAAAAAAAATAAAAGAATTGTATATCTAAAAGGTTAAATTGTAAAAATAATAAAAAATAAAATAAAAAACACACTGACGCCATCCACTCCCCCCCCCCCCCCAAAAAAATAAAGCAATGTAAAAAATAAAGTAAATAAATAAATTGTAAAAAGAATAAATAAATAAATTGTAAAAAATAAAATTGTAAAAAAACAAATAAAATAAAAATAAAAAACTACTGACACAGTCCACGCGTCACCAGTGCTGCATATTAGTGCCACTGTCACATGACATTAAAAAAAAGTATCAGTGATCGGTATCGGCGAGTACTTGAAAAAAGTATCAGTACTTGCACTCGGTCTTAAAAAAGTGGTATCGGGACATCCCTGGTATCAGTGCATCCCTACTGGAAGATAAACTCTCACACTGGATTACTGCAGAGATCTGGAAGAAATACACAAAGCACACAGAGATTCAAGGAAGAATACAGATGATGAATGGATTCTGGGAATATTTGCTTATTCCGAGTTCAGCTTTAAAACCCAATTCCCTAGCAGTACATGGCCATGTTTCCTCAATTTCCCTGCCACTCCATTCAGTCTCTAGGAGTGATGGCTATAATGCTGACTTACATGTATGGGGGCAATACATCACTGGCACATGGTGTTGGTGCAATGGCACAGTGCTGTCACATGGCAGCAGGGGATAACCAGCCCTGTCTAAGCTCCAAATTGAGCTTACACATAGGGGTTGACTTACTCAAGCCTAATAGACTGTGCACTTTGCAAAGTGCAATTGCACCCTGCAAAGTGCAGTTGCTCCAAAGCTTAGTAAATGAGGTAAGGCTTCACTCTGCATAGACTACCCAATCACATGCAAGGAAAATAAAAAAAACAGCATTTTTGCTTGCACATGATTGGATGATGGAAGTCAGCAGAGCCTTCCCTCGTTTACTAAGCTCTGGAGAAACTGCTCTTGCAGCGTGCAACTGCACTTTGCAAAGTGCAAAGTTTATTTGCCTTTAGTAAATCAACCCCATAGTGTCACTCCTCATTGCTCAAAGCTAAAATTAGTGACAGAGCAATGAAAAAAAAGTATGCACTGCTTACTCTCATTTTTCAGGACAAACTAGGTTTTCTTTTGCTGATATTGTGTTTCTAAATGAAATGTATTTAATTAAAAAGCACTTTTTGTTTTACTTTTATCAGTGTTAGTTAAAAAAAAGTTATACGTCAGATATATGTATATGTAAAGTATAAGTACCTAAAATAAATAAAATAACAAAATAAATAAAGATAAAATGTACATTTTTAAAAAAATAATCTGTGCTATTCCAAGTGACACTAAAATTATAATTCTGGTGCAAGCATTGCAAAGCTATTAACAAATTAAATATTTTTTAACTGCAACACTAAAAAAAAAAAATAGCAAACAAATACAAATAGATAAAGAAAAAAAAGTATAATGATGGTTAGAGAAACAGAAGGAAAAAAATAAATAAATAAAAAAGACCGCAATAAAAGGGAGAAGCAGAAGGAGTTTATTAGAGCTGATTCGGGTAAACTTCGGGTATTTTTAAAAATATAGGTTAGTTGCTAGGTTGCTTTAACTGATATCATATGCAAATGGAAACTCATTTCTTTGATCTGTAGATAAATAAAACAGAGGAAATACAAAACTAAGGCTCCATGCACACTGTAGCTGCTAAACGGCCGTTTTTGCACGCTTGCCCATTTTTTTTTAACAGCCCATAAACTCCCCTTTATGGTATCCTATGTGTCCTATCCTATGTGTCCTATCCTATGTGTCCTATCCTATGTGTCCTATCCTATGTGTTATCCTATGTGTCCTATCCTGTGTGTTATCCTATGTGTCCTATACTATGTGTTATCCTATGTGTCCTATCCTATGTGTTATCCTATGTGTCCTATCCTATGTGTCCTATCCTATGTGTTATCCTATGTGTCCTATCCTATGTGTTATCCTATGTGTTATCCTATGTGTTATCCTATGTGTCCTATCCTATGTGTTATCCTATGTGTCCTATCCTATGTGTCCTATTCTATGTGTTATCCAATGTGTCCTATCCTGTGTGTTATCCTATGTGTCCTATCCTGTGTGTTATCCTATGTGTCCTATCCTGTGTGTTATCCTATGTGTCCTATCCTATGTGTTATCCTATGTGTTATCCTATGTGTCCTATCCTATGTGTTATCCTATGTGTCTTATCCTATGTGTTATCCTATGTGTTATCCTATGTGTCTTATCCTATGTGTTATCCTATGTGTTATCCTATGTGTTATCCTATGTGTCCTATCCTATGTGTTATCCTATGTGTCTTATCCTATGTGTTATCCTATGTGTTATCCTATGTGTCCTATCCTATGTGTTATCCTATGTGTCTTATCCTATGTGTTATCCTATATGTTATCCTATGTGTTATCCTATGTGTTATCCTATGTGTCCAATCCTATGTGTTATCCTATGTGTCCTATCCTATGTGTTATCCTATGTGTTATCCTATGTGTCCAATCCTATGTGTCCTATACTATGTGTTATCCTATGTGTTATCCTATGTATCCTATCCTATGTGTTATCCTATGTGTCCTATCCTATGTGTCCTATCCTATGTGTCCTATTCTATGTGTTATCCTATGTGTCCTATCCTGTGTGTTATCCTATGTGTCCTATCCTATGTGTTATCCTATGTGTCCTATCCTATGTGTCCTATTCTATGTGTTATCCTATGTGTCTTATCCTATGTGTTATCCTATGTGTCCTATCCTATGTGTCCTATCCTGTGTGTTATCCTATGTGTCTTATCCTATGTGTTATCCTATGTGTCCTATCCTATGTGTCCTATCCTATGTGTTATCCTATGTGTTATCCTATGTGTCCTATCCTATGTGTTATCCTATGTGTCCTATCCTATGTGTCCTATCCTATGTGTCCTATCCTATGTGTTATCCTATGTGTCCTATCCTGTGTGTTATCCTATGTGTCCTATCCTATGTGTCCTATCCTATGTGTTATCCTATGTGTCCTATCCTGTGTGTTATCCTATGTGTCCTATCCTATGTGTCCTATCCTATGTGTTATCCTATGTGTCCTATCCTGTGTATTATGCTATGTGTCCTATCCTATGTGTTATCCTATGTGTTATCCTATGTGTCCTATCCTATGTGTCCTATCCTATGTGTTATCCTATGTGTCCTATCCTATGTGTCCTATTCTATGTGTTATCCTATGTGTCCTATCCTATGTGTCCTATCCTATGTGTTATTCTATGTGTCCTATCCTATGTGTTATCCTATGTGTTATCCTATGTGTCCTATCCTATGTGTCCTATCCTATGTGTTATTCTATGTGTCCTATCCTATGTGTTATCCTATGTGTTATCCTATGTGTCCTATCCTATGTGTCCTATCCTATGTGTCCTATCCTATGTGTTATCCTATGTGTCCTATCCTATGTGTCCTATCCTATGTGTCCTACCCTATGTGTTATCCTATGTGTTCTATCCTATGTGTTATCCTATGTGTCCTTTCCTATGTGTTATCCTATGTGTCCATGCACACATGGATGTTTATTGTCGGCCAAAAACGCTCAAAAACACAGCTCACCAGCGTTTTCGGACGTTATTGATCCATTGAAAAAAAAAAAACGCTCAAAAATGCTGATGCTCAAAAATGTTCAAAATTGCTCAAAAATGCCAGTGTACATGGAGCCTTACAGTGTATCTCTCTATCTCCTGTCTGATCAATGTTTATAAACAATGTTACTTTGTATCTCTCTATCTCCTGTCTGATCAATGTTTATAAACAATGTTACTTTGTATCTCTCTATCTCCTGTCTCATCAATGTTTATAAACAATGTTACTTTGTATCTCTCTATCTCCAGTCTGATCAATGATTATAAACAATGTTACTTTGTATCTCTCTATCTCCTGTCTGATCAATGTTTATAAACAATGTTACTTTGTATCTCTCTATCTCCTGTCTGATCAATGTTTATAAACAATGTTACTTTGTATCCCTCTATCTCCTGTCTGATCAATGTTTATAAACAATGTTACTTTGTATCTCTCTATCCCCGTCTGATCAATGTTATAAACAATGTTACTTTGTATCTCTCTATCTCCTGTCTGATCAATGTTTATAAACAATGTTACTTTGTATCTCTCTATCTCCTGTCTGATCAATGTTTATAAACAATGTTACTTTGTATCCCTCTATCTCCTGTCTGATCAATGTTTATAAATAATGTTACTTTGTATCTCTCTATCTCCTGTCTGATCAATGTTTATAAACAATGTTACTTTGTATCTCTCTATCTCCTGTCTGATCAATGTTTATAAACAATGTTACTTTGTATCTCTCTATTTCCTGGCTGATCAATGTTTATAAACAATGTTACTTTGTATCCCTCTATCTCCTGTCTGATCAATGTTTATAAACAATATTACTTTGTATCTCTCTATCTCCTATCTGATCAATGTTTATAAACAATGTTACTTTGTATCTCTCTATCTCCCGCCTGATCAATGTTTATAAACAATGTTACTTTGTATTTCTCTATCCCCGTCTGATCAATGTTTATAAACAATGTTACTTTGTATCTCTCTATCTCCCGTCTGATCAATGTTTATAAACAATGTTACTTTGTATCTCTCTATCTCCTGTCTGATCAATGTTTATAAACAATGTTACTTTGTGTCTCTCTATCTCCCGTCTGATCAATGTTTATAAACAATGTTACTTTGTATCTCTCTATCCCTGGTCTATAGAATAGATGTTCTGGATGAACAGTTGGATAAATGGCTCTATATTTAGGAAGTTTCTTGTCTATAAACCAGCAGATGGTGGTGGGCACTCTTCTGTTGGGTATACAGAAACCATTCCTGAGTTATAAAGAAGTGGTGGTAAGGGGTCGATGGCTCCTTTTGAACTTTCACTGATGTGAATTATTATCAGCAGAATATCAGAACATTTCTCATCTCTTGGGGTCGGGTTTTCTTCCTCAAGCCCTTTGAAAGAATTTTATTTCATTATTTACATGAAATATCTTTTTTTTTTTACAGATAAGCAGAAGACAAAGGAGTAAAGTCTCCTCTTGAAGTGGGGAGTGATGGAATTTAGATGCATCTTCCTCAGCTCCATTGAATATATAATAACCTTGTCATTAAGAAGCCCCTTAGGCGGTGAACATTTTGTCCTTGAGAAAGAAGCGCTATTGTCCTTCAGGCGTCAAAGGGAAGATATCCCAATTTCCAATCCCCCCAGCGCGGCCCTTTACAACGGGGGCAGAGCCACAGACAATGCGATCGCCATTGATTAAGACGCTCGCTCTTAGATGCCACCTTCTCTACAGTGCAAATAACAATTGATTTTTTTGGAAAGTGTATTTTTTTTTTTTTTTTACATCTCTTTTCTTTTGGGCTTTCTGTGGAAGGCAGAATTTCTACTCATTAACGGTCTCTATGCAAATGGCGCTCGGGCTTGTCGATACGTATAATTAATCCTATAGGAAAAATACAAACTTGTCTGATGAAGTTTAACTGCGGCGAGATGCATGGCACTAGGGGGATCGATCCTGGATGCCGCACAATGCGGCCTGGGCTACTAAATGAAGATCTTTATAGGTTGGCCGGGTGAAAAGGGCACATGGGTTCTTAATTATCGCTATGGTCATATCTCTGAGACAGCTCCATACACAAGGACTTCGATATGTGTTCTCATTAATATGTCAGAATATTGTGAACATTGTGTTCCCAATGTTATATACATGGCCACAGAGAAAACTGACATAAAATGAGATGTTGAAATAATGAGTTAAAAAGCCCTGTGCTTCTTGGGTGTTTCTATAGTGTTTTATGTGTCTCTTTGACAAGGGGCAGCCTATGTGAATGTGAACACCACCAACTTTCTCCTACCGTAGCCACCATATCAGTGACCTGCAGAGTCTTCCATCATTTCGTGGCCACTAGGTTGGTCAGAGGATCTCCTCCTTGTAAGTCTGGACCTCTTTGCATGGTGATCAGTAGAGAAGTCCCTCCTTACATTGGTGGTCAGTAAAAAAGAACTTCTTATATTGGTGGTCAGTGGAGAAGGGCTCCTTACATTGGTGGTCAGTGGAGAAGGGCTCCTTACATTGGTGGTCAGTAAAGAAGGGCTCCTTACATTGGTGGTCAGTAGAGACGTGCCTTCTTACATTGGCGGTCAAGGGGAGAATGGCTCCTTACATTGGTGGTCAGTGGAGGATGGCTCCTTACATTGGTGGTCAGTGAGAAGAATGTTCCTTACATTGGTGATCAGTGGGAAGAATGCTCTTTACATTGGTGATCAGTGGGGCGAATGCTCCTTACATTGGTGGTCAGTGGGGCGAATGCTCCTTAAATTGGTTGTCAGTGAACAATGGCTCCTTAAATTGGTGGTCAGTGAAGAATGGCTCCTTACATTGGTGGTCAGTGGAGAAGGGCTCCTTACATTGGTGGTCAGAGAAGTGCCTTCTTACATTGGTGGTCAGTGGAGAAGGGCCCCTTACATTGGTGGTCAGTGGAGAAGGGCTCCTTACATTGGAGGTCAGTAGAGAAGTGCCTTCGTACATTGGTGGTCAGAGAAGTGCCTTCTTACATTGCTGTTCAGTAAAAAGAAACTTCTTACATTAGTGGCCAGTTGAGAAGGGCTCCTTACTTTGGCGATCAGTGGAGAAATGCCTCCTTACATTGATGGTCAATAAAAAAGGGCTCCTTACATTGATGGTCAGTGGAGAAGGTATCTTTGCATTGGTGGTCAGTGGTTCCCTTATATTGGGGTTCATTAGAGAAGTGCCCCCTTATACTGGTGATCAGTAAAGAAGGACTCCTCACATTGTAGGTCAGTGGAGAAAGGCTCCTTACATTATTGGTCAGTTGAGGAGTGCCCCTTATATTGCTGCTAAGTGGAGAGGGGCTCCTTACATTGGTGGTCCTTCGTTCCATGGCCACTAGGTTGGTCAGATGATCTCCTCCTTGAAAGTCTGGACTACTTTTAGGGACCACAGCGCATCCCTAAAAACAACCAGTCATTACTGGGTGGATGCAGAAAATGGAATATTTAGCTATAGGTTTGCATTAACTTTTTACCCCTTTGATCTTGGTTAATTAGGGTGCAGTGTCCCTGTGACTTCAGGCCCAACTCTCTCAAAACTCAGCCCTATGACCCCCTGTCCCTTTGTCCAATAAGAGCACCATTATTAGTCATGAGGAACTCAAAAATGCTCCTCAAACCTTGGACTTGGAGAAGAGGAGCTGGGGGGGGGGGGGGGGCTCCCATCTCAGCCAATCCCGGTATAGGCAAGGTACTGTGACTGTTAGAGTTTCCCTGGCGAGATGACACATCTGTTGAGACAGTTGTTGAAGTTTTAGCCATGGACTTGTGGGGAGGTGCAACGTGGTGCAGTGGCAGCAACCAGTCAGAGTCCAGTTGCAGAGAACAGGACTTGTATTAATATTAATGTCCAGCAATACACAACAAGCCCGGCGGGAAGGCACCCGACCGGGAACAATCGCAGAATGCAACAGCGGTGTGTAGCAGAGCAGGTATCAGGTCAGGTATGCTGACACCGTCTGTCTTGAGGGGCCAAATATGGCTTGGGCAGTCTGTACCCAAATGGGGAAATGTCCAGAAGGGTGTCCCTGTCCTTTCCCTACTCATCTTGAACCTCTCCCTGCCATTATTCCCTGTTTCTGGCAGAAGAGTGACCTATCCCTACACTACCCACATGTGAAATGCGCACCAAGCTCGGGAGCCAGGGCCTTAAATAGACCCTGCCTAACCCAAGATGGCCACCATAGACACATGATGTGGCAGCATCCAACCAGATAGCTTCCCCAGGGACCTAGGAAACCATAGAGGAACCATGTTCCTTTTGACTGACTTTGTTACTGCGGTTGAGCCCCACCTACTGTGGAGAACGCAGACTGCACCTGCCTTCAGACTGAGATAGAACTATGAGCTGTAGCTGCTGTTATATCCATTAGTCTGGGTGCTCATCATCCAGGGGTGTTGGTGTCCCTCTTATGCTGAGAGCGACTTCTGTTATGTCCTGAGATAAATAGTGACTTGTGGATGGCCCATTACATCTTTAGATTGGGGAAGCCAGTCTTGGTCACTTCCTTAAATGATCTGTTATACTGTGCTGCACAATAACATCACTTTTAAAGGTTCTATCTAAGTGTCCATACATATTATATTCATTGAATAAGTGTTTACAAATGGCATTTCTTATATTGCACCACATTCATCTATTGGAGGCTTTTATGCTATCTTCAGTGGTACAATTGGTCGACAAATATGGTAAATTAATTTCCAATACTCTCCTGATCAAGCCGATCCTGTTGTATCTGAGAGATACGTTTCGCTGCCCCCTTTTAGTGTACAATTAGCATCTTAACATGGAAATCTATGCCCTAAAAATAGCAAACATAACTGATGAGAATGACACTATGGGCACCCTGCTGCCATCAAACTTTAGAGGTTCGGTTATTCTTGTGTCTTTCTTTTTATTAACACATGAGAACCTTCCTGTAGGCACTGGAGATGATGTAGGACAACCTTTCTCAACCCTTTTCACTCCAGAGGAACCCTTGAAACAATTTACAGGTCTCAGGAACCCCTGGTAAGATTAGTTCATCAGGGGTCATTGGAAAAAAATACTCCTTGTTAGTGGTAAGCAGAAAGCAAGACCCTGTTACAGAGGTGGCCAGGTTCACACTCTTGCAGTCATGCCGTTGGCTCTGGCAAATGGTGTTGGACATGGAGCTATGCAGGGACCAACCAATGGGTGGTCTGTTAGCCACAGCTCAAAGAACCCCAGCCACCCCTGCAGGAACCCTGGTGTGAAAAAGGATGAGTAGAGGCTCAGTATAAAATTTGAATGGAATCCAAAACTTAGCGGTCAATAAAAAGAGCTCCTTACATTGATGGTCAGTGGAGAAGGGATCTTTGCATTGGTGGTCAGTGGTCTCCTTATATTGGTGGTCAGTACAGAAGTGCCTCGTTACATTAGTGATCACATTGGCGGTCAGTGGAGAAAGGCTCCTTACATTAGTGATCAGTAGAAAAGTGCCCCCTTATATTGCTGGTAAGTGGAGAAAGGCTCCTTACATTGGTGGTCAGAAGAAAAGGCCTTCCTACATTGGTGGTCAGAAAAGAAGGACTCCTTTCATTGGTAGTCAGAAGAGAAGGCCTTCTTGCATTGGTGGTTAGTGGAGAAGGACTCCTTACATTGGTGGTCAGAAGAGAAGGTCTTCTTAGATTGGTGGCCAGTGGAGAAGGGCTCCTTGCATTGGTGGTCAGAAGAGAAGGTCTTCTTAGATTGGTGGCCAGTGGAGAAGGGCTCCTTGCATTTGTGGTCAGAAGAGAAGGCCTTCTTGCATTGGTGGTTAGTGGAGAAGGGCTCCTTACATTGGTGGTCAGAAGAGGAGGCCTTCTTAGATTGGTGGCCAGTGGAGAAGGGCTCCTTGCATTGGTGGTCAGAAGAGAAGGCCTTCTTGCATTGGTGGTTAGTGGAGAAGGCCTTCTTACATTGGTGGTCAGAAGAGAAGGCCTTCTTAGATTGGTGGCCAGTGGAGAAGGGCTCCTTGCATTAGTGGTCAGAAGAGAAGGCCTTCTTAGATTGGTGGCCAGTGGAGAAGGGCTCCTTACATTGGTGGCCAGTGGAGAAGGGTTCCTTACGTTGGTGGTCAGAAGAGAAGGCCTTCTTACATTGGTGGCCAGTGGAGAAGGACTCCTTACATTGGTGTTCAGAAGAGAAGGGCTCCTTACATTGGTGTTCAGAAGAGAAGGCCTTCTTACATTGGTGATCAGTGGAGAAGGGCTCCTTGCATTGGTGGTCAGTGGAGAAGGGCTCCTTACATTGGTGTTCAGAAAAGAAGGCCTTCTTACATTGGTGGCCAGTGGAGAAGGGCTCCTTACATTGGTGGCCAGTGGAGAAGGGCTCCTTGCATTAGTGGTCAGAAGAGAAGGCCTTCTTAGATTGGTGGCCAGTGGAGAAGGGCTCCTTACATTGGTAGCCAGTGGAGGAGGGCTCCTTACATTGGTGGTCAGAAGAGAAGGTCTTCTTACATTGGTGGCCAGTGGAGAAGGGCTCCTTACATTGGTGGTCAGAAGAGAAGGCCTTCTTACATTGGTGATCAGTAGAGAATGGCTCCTTGCATTGGTGGTCAGTGGAATAGGGCCCCCCTTACTTTGGCGGTCAGTGGAGAAGAAGGGCCAATTTACAGACAAAAAAGATCACACCTAGCAGAGAGAGGAGAGGCTGCAATTGTCCCACATTATCTTTGCTGAGTATCATTGGCGCCAGAACTACGCAGACACCCTAAGGAAGACCCATCTGATACTGCTCAGTGCTCACTGCTGGTAGGACATCTAATTTAGAAACCAGACCTATTTTATCAAAAATATGTAGAGAGCTAAGAAGTTCTTACTTTGCACGAGGGCCGTGGCTTTTAGTTGCTCCGTTTCAAGCTGTTCTTTCACCTTAAGAATCCATCGCATTAATGGAAAAGTAAGAAAAGTCATGAAAAAGCATTTAAAATGAGACGTAAGCGAGCGATGGGGTCTATTCAGCGTTTTAATTAGCAGAGGACATTGAAACAAAAGGTGATTTAGGGAATGCTTGGCAGGCAATGGAGCCTAACGAAGTGTTAATTGATTCAGCCCAGGTGTTATATAGGACATTATTCATCTCTAAAGATTTATCTGTGTCTTTACATGAGGTGGGGGAGCAGCACAGTGTGGGGGGGTTGCTGGACAACAGGTTAAATCAAACTGATTAATAAGCAGGTTCTGAAATAATCCAATAAGGATTCATGAGCAGAAATTCTCATGTTCTGGTTTTAAAGGGTCAGTCCACTTCCATGCCCTGCATATCTTGGCAACGCAGTGGGGAAAAATCTCTGCTCCCAAGTTGTGCACAGATCAGGGGAGGGCTGGGCCAGGGGGCAGGGTGGCAATTGCCCCCCAGGCCACCCTAACTTACATTCAAAATGGCCGACGGCCGCTGCCCGTTCACACTTTTGTCTTCTTGTAGAGGAAAGAAGCAGGGGCCAGGGGCGCAGCCACCAACTAACTGCAGGCAAAGGGTGGCACTCCGGGGCTGGCCCTACCATGGATCCCACTGGGCCCATTGGGCTGCGGGGATCTCCCGCTTACAAAGTCCTACCTCCTGGACCAGCTTCTATAATAGACAGCACACTGGTGATGTCTATCATAGGAGCCAGTCCAGGAGACAGGACTTCATATGACAGCGGCCGTGCCAGGTAAGCGGGAGATCCCGCTCTGTGTAATCCGGCAGCTCTCATCTCTCTGCAATGCAAGCTGCATTGGATGGGCACTGGTGAGGCTGCATTGATGGGCACTGATCAGACTGCACTGATCAGGCTGTGCTGATGGGCACTGGTGAGGCTACATTGATGGGCAATGATCAGGCTGCATTGATGGGCACTGGCGAGCCTGCATTGATGGGCACTGATCAGGTTGCATTTGATAGGCACTGGTGAGGCTGCATTGATGGGCACTGGTGAGGCTGCATTGATGGGCACTGGTGCACTGGTGAGGCTGCATTGGTGGGCACTGATGAGCTGCATTCTTTTTGTTAAACCTCCTTTGTTGCTATTAACATTAAATTATGCTACCACATTGTATCATATTTGTCTTCCTTCATAACATCGATATCCATTCTAAAACCAAGTGGGCATGGATGGTGAGCTGATTTGGTGGTTCAATGGCCACTTGACTAGACTTGCCCTCCAGGCCTAAGGCTACCAGCCCTCCCCTGGCACAGATGCCACTCTCCATGTAAAAATCGTATTCACAGTATATTACGTTGGAACACCCAAGATGGTGGGAATACCCAAAACTGCAAGGTGGGCAGAACTTAAACTGCAATGATTAAAGCTGAACTCCGGCCTTCCCTTCAGTCTTGCACAGTTGTACGGGTTCCACTCTTGTGCTGAAATGGCTTCCTCTGATTTAACTGCACACTGTGAGCCTCTCGCAATGTGCATTAGAAGCTGCAGCAAGTCATGTAGAGTCCACCTCATTTCCTTGCTGGAGGACATCCAGTGCTTTCCCTCCCAACTGTCCCAGACTGTCCTTGGTCTGCTCCTTTCATTTACTGGATTTAATTTCTTTCAGTCACGGAGGCTCAGCAACATTGGCATAATGTAGGCTCTATTTTCTCTGATTGGTGGTTGGTTTTCCTCAACCACAAGACAAAAGCATGCCTATTGCTGGGTGGTAAAGGCCATTCCTCCTTTGCCCCTTATGTGTGGTCTTCTGGAATCAACATAGAAGGTTTCCCACTGCCAACCAGGTCTTAATATGTTGGCGTAGTTGGCAGGAAGGCACTCTCTGCAGTTGACTTTGGAGATCTGGCCTAAGTTCCCTGCCTGTAGCATGCACTCTGCTCTTTGATTGAAGGTTGGTTGTCCTAAAAATCTGTGCCTTTTAATAAGGGTGAAGGACATTCCCTCTACACTTCCCATAAATCTCTAAAAAGCCCATCATTGAAGGCCTCTTTCTACCAAACAGATCTTACAGTTTTTATGTAGTTGGCAAGATGGCGCTCTCTGCAGTTGACTTTGGTTTCATCTCACTGACTGTAGCGAGGTAACAGAGACTCTGTTCTCTAAGTGATGGTTTGTTATCCAAATTAGGAGAAAAAAAGGGTGCCTGTTACTGAGGATGAAGCTCATTCCTCTTTCGCTTCCTATTTGGCCCTCCAGGGTCATTATTGAAGGTCTCTGTGAAACATATTTTACAATTTTGGTGTAGTTGGCTGGATGGTGTTCTCGGCAGTGCACAGTGAATCCCCGAACTCTGCACTCTGTACATAGCGCACCCTTGAACTCTGCACTCTGTACATAGCGTACCCCTGAACTCTGCACTCTGTACATAGCGTACCCCTGAACTCTGCACTCTGTACATAGCGTACCCCTGAACTCTGCACTCTGTACATAGTGCACCCCTGAACTCTGCACTCTGTACATAGAGCACCCCTGAACTCTGCACTCTGTACATAGCGCACTCCTGAACTCTGCACTCTGTACATAGAGCACCCCTGAACTCTGCACTCTGTACATAGCGTACCCCTGAACTCTGCACTCTGTACATAGTGCACCCCTGAACTCTGCACTCTGTACATAGAGCACCCCTGAACTCTGCACTCTGTACATAGCGCACTCCTGAACTCTGCACTCTGTACATAGAGCACCCTTGAACTCTGCAATCTGTGTGAAGTGCACTCCTCACCTCTGCACATAGCGCACCCTTGAACTCTGCACTCTGTAAATAGCGCACCCCTTAACTCTGCACTTTGTACATAATGCACCTTGAACTCTGCACTCTGTACATAGCGCACCCCTGAACTCTGCACTCTGTACATAGCGCACCCCTGAACTCTGCACTCTGTACATAGCGCACCCTTGAACTCTGCGCTCTGTACATAGCACACCCTTGAACTCTGCAATCTGTACATAGCACACCACTGAACTCTGCAATCTGTACATAGCACACCACTGAACTCTGCAATCTGTACATAGTGCACTCCTCACCTCTGCACGTAGCACACTCCTGAACGCTGCACTCTGTATGCAGCGCACTGCTGAACTCTGTACATAGCACACCTCTGAATTATGCTTCTATACGTAGTGCACTCCGGAACTCTGCACTCTGCACATAGCACATTCCTGAACTCTGCATTCTGTACATAGTGCATTTCTGAACTCTGCATTATGTGCATATTACATTTCTGAAACTGCATTCTGTACATAGCGCACCCCTGAACCCTGCACTTGATACTTAGTGCACCCATAACCTCTGCACTATGTATGCAGCGCACCTCTGAACTCTGTACATATTGCATTCCTGAACTCTGCACTCTGTATATAGCGCACCCCTGAACCCTGCATTCTGTGCATAGTGCACCCCTGAACCCTGCAATCTCTACAAAGTGCACCCCTGAGCCCTGAATTCTGTACACAGCACACCCCTGAACCCAGCAATCTGTACATAGCGCACCCCTGAACCCTGCAATCTGTACATAGCACACCCCTGAACCCTGCATTTTGTACATAGCACACCCCTGAACCTTGCATTCTGTACAAAGCGCTCCCCTGAACCCTGCACTATATAAAAAGCACACTCCTGAACTCTGCACATAACCCACTCCTGTTATTTATTGCCCATTTAAGATCCTCCCACTGTGCAACTTGGCAACACCCACTAATTGATGTGGTTTGGGGGGGGGGGATATGATTGAGTTCCTGTACCTATTCTCTGACAAAAAAAAAAAGCCCTTGATAAATTTATATAGTCTTACAGATACAACTGGTCCTTGGAGGGCAACCATAATG
>BLSH010269210.1:81221-93673 GCA_018402905.1 Glandirana rugosa
TAAGGAAGGATTAGGGGGCTCTCCGTTAGCCTAAAAGGGACCTAGTTGAAATGGATTTTTACAAAGATGGGTCAATATAATACCTTAGGTCCGGAAATAATTTCGTTAGATGGCGCGACCGGTTTTGGTGGAGACCTCCCTCAGATAAGGTGTAAAAGTGTCGAGAATGACATTTCTTTGGAAAGGTATAAACATCTACTTTAGAAAAAAGGAGATCTGCATTTCTCACGGGGGAACAGGAAACACTACTGGAACTTCACTTATTGAGTTGTGGTTCAAGTGATATACCTGGTGAATACATAAACATGTACTGTATCGCGGCCGCCGTCGTATGACGGCGATTCGCGTTACAGAGCCACATTGTCGCCGTCAATTGCCGATCAGCCGTCGGCAAGCGGTTAAGGGGGGATATGATCAACATGTACAAATACATAAGTGGTCCATATAGTGAACTTGGTGTTGAGTTATTCACTTCAAGGTCATCACAAAGGACAAGGGGGCACTCTTTACGTCTAGAGGAAAAAAGATTTCATCTACAAATATGGAAAGGTTTCTTTACAGTAAGAGCTGTGAAAATGTGGAATAGACTCCCTCCAGAGGTGGTTTTGGCCAGCGCGGTAGATTGCTTTAATAAAGGCCTGGATTCCATAATATAACTGGGTAGAAACATTTTTAGGTAAAGTTGATCCAGGGAAAATCCGATTGCCTCTCGGGGGATTAGGAAGGAATTTTTTCCCCCGCTATAGCAAATTGGATCATTGGCTTTGCTGGGGTTTGCCTTCCTCTGGATCAACTGTGGGTGAAGGATTGTATATGGGATTGTATGGTTATATATCATTTTTCTATTTTTTTTATTGGTTGAACTGGATGGACTTGCGTCTTTTTTCGACCTGGCTAACTATGTAACTATTTTCCCACTGGTGACTGTTAGATTGGTTCATCCAGCTGGTGACAGTTAATGTGGTTCATCCCATTAATGACAGTTAGACTGGTTAATTGAACCGAAGATAGTTAGAAAAAGACCTGTTGTATCTGGGGAATACCCATATAAAACAAAAAAAAAAAAAGACAGTGGACTTTGTAGGCACACACGATACCAAAGATTAATATATAAAAAATACAAAATTTGGACAATCGTTAAAAACATGCATAAGGAGTGTAACTCCTAAATCCAAGACATATAGGACATACTCATAAAAACATTTGTATAGGACTACAATATAGTGGAGCAAAGTGTGATAGTTAGTACCAATAATATTTTATTAAATGACAGTCGTCAAAAAGGTCTACGCGTTTCGCCTGTAGGCTTCTTCAGTATTTTTTATATATTAATCTTTGGTATCGTGTGTGCCTACAAAGTCCACTCTTTTTTTGTTTTATATGGGTATTCCCCAAATACAACAGGTCTTTTTCCTGGTTCATTCCATAGGTGACTGTTAAATTGATGTATCACGCTGGATATAGTTTGATTGGTTCACTTCACAGCTGACAGACAGATTGGTTCATCCCACTCATAATAGTTTTACACTACTGGTGACAGTTTGGTACACCCTACTGGAAACACTTTAATTGGTTTACCCTACTGGAAACACTTTAATTGGTTTACCCTACTGGAAACACTTTAATTGGTTTACCCTACTGGAAACACTTTAATTGTTTTACCCTACTGGAGACAGAGTGGCTTATTCCACAAGTGACAGTTATATTGGTTTATCCCACTGGGGATAGTTAAATTGGTTCATACCACTGGTGACAGGAACAATGGTTAACCATCACCCCGCTGGTGACAGTTAGATTGGTTTACCCCACTGGAGACAGTTAGTTTGGTTCACCCCACTAGTAACAGTTAGATTGGTTCACCCCAATAGTGACAGTTAGATTGGTTTACCCCACTAGTAACAGTTAGATTGGTTCACCCCAATAGTGACAATTAGATTGGTTCACCCCACTAGTGTAACAGTTTGGTTTACCCCACTGGAGACAGTTAGATTGGTTCACCCCACTAGTAACAGTTAGATTGGTTCACCCCAATAGTGACAGTTAGATTGGTTCACCCCACTGGAGACAGATAGTTTGGGTCACCTCACTGGTAACAGTTACATTGGTTTACCCACTGGAGACAGATAGATTGGTTCACCCCACTGGAGACAGTTAGATTGGTTCACCCCACTGGAGACAGATAGATTGGTTCACCCAATGTAGACAGATAGATTGGTTCACCCCACTGCAGACAGTTAGATCGGTTCACCCAATGTAGACAGTTAGATTGGTTCACCACAGTGGAGACAGATAGATTGGTTCACCCCACTGGAGACAGATAGATTGGTTCACCCCACTGGAGACAGTTAGATTGGTTCACCCCACTGGAGACAGATAGATTGGTTCACCCCACTGGAGACAGTTAGATTGGTTCACCCAACTGGAGACAGTTAGATTGGTTCACCCCACTGGAGACAGTTAGATTGGTTCACCCAATGTAGACAGATAGATTGGTTCACCCAACTGGAGACAGTTAGATTGGTTCACCCAACTGGAGACAGTTAGATTGGTTCACCCAATGTAGACAGATAGATTGGTTCACCCCACTGGAGACAGATAGATTGGTTCACCCAATGTAGACAGATAGATTGGTTCACCCCACTGCAGACAGTTAGATCGGTTCACCCAATGTAGACAGTTAGATTGGTTCACCCCACTGGAGACAGTTAGATTGGTTCACCCAATGTAGACAGATAGGTTGGTTCACCCCACTGGAGACAGATAGATTGGTTCACCCCACTGGAGACAGTTAGATTGGTTCACCCAATGTAGACAGATAGGTTGGTTCACCCCACTGGAGACAGTTAGATTGGTTCACCCAATGGAGACATATTGAATTCACCCCACTGGAGACAGATAGATTGGTTCACCCAACTGGAGACAGTTAGATTGGTTCACCCAATGTAGACAGATAGATTGGTTCACCCCACTGGAGACAGCTAGATTGGTTCACCCAATGTAGACAGATAGATTGGTTCACCCAACTGGAGACAGTTAGATTGGTTCACCCAACTGGAGACAGTTAGATTGGTTCACCCAATGTAGACAGATAGATTGGTTCACCCAACTGGAGACAGTTACATTGGTTTACCCACTGGAGACAGATAGATTGGTTCACCCCACTGGAGACAGTTAGATTGGTTCACCCCACTGGAGACAGATAGATTGGTTCACCCAATGTAGACAGATAGATTGGTTCACCCCACTGCAGACAGTTAGATCGGTTCACCCAATGTAGACAGTTAGATTGGTTCACCCCACTGGAGACAGTTAGATTGGTTCACCCAATGGAGACAGATTGGTTCACCCCACTGGAGACAGATAGATTGGTTCACCCCACTGGAGACAGTTAGATTGGTTCACCCAATGTAGACAGATAGATTGGTTCACCCCACTGGAGACAGTTAGATTGGTTCACCCAATGTAGACAGAAAGATTGGTTCACCCCACTGGAGACAGTTAGATTGGTTCACCCAACTGGAGACAGTTAGATTGGTTCACCCCACTGGAGACAGTTAGATTGGTTCACCCAATGTAGACAGATAGATTGGTTCACCCAACTGGAGACAGTTAGATTGGTTCACCCAACTGGAGACAGTTAGATTGGTTCACCCAATGTAGACAGATAGATTGGTTCACCCCACTGGAGACAGTTAGATTGGTTCACCCAATGGAGACAGATTGGTTCACCCCACTGGAGACAGTTAGATTGGTTCACCAAATGGAGACAGATTGGTTCACCCCACTGGTGACAGTTAGATTGGTTCACCCAATGGAGACAGATTGGTTCACCCCACTGGAGACAGTTAGTTTGGGTCACCCCACTGGTGACAGTTAGATTGGTTTACCCAATAGAGACAGTTAGATTGGTTCACCCCACTGGTGACAGTTAGATTGGTTCACCCAATAGAGACAGTTAGATTGGTTCACCCCACTGGTGACAGTTAGATTGGTTCACCCAATGGAGACAGATTGGTTCACCCCACTGGAGACAGTTAGTTCGGGTCACCCCACTGGTGACAGATTGGTTCACCCCAGTGGAGACAGATAGATTGAGGGAGCCCATTCCCCCAAGAAAGGTCTTGATGAGGCAGCACAGCTATCACACAAGTTTGTGCAACTGAAACCTCTGTTTTTAATGCAAATTGTTAACTAGCGTCACTTTTTTATGCCTAGCTGGTAAATGTGCTGAAAAATACATTTTATTTTGTGAATTCAGAATGAACGGTGCCACATTGCACCCATAGGTGTGTGCAGCCTGTGATATTAGGGTGTGCACCCCAATGCTTAAACACACGTGTGTGTCTACATATATATATGGCCCTGGCATATATATGGCAGTGGCGGCTGGTGTTTTTGTTTTGGGGGGGGGGCGCAAACAACCACTTCCAGTTAGTCGGTCGGTCGGTTGGTGGGAACCCCCCCAAGGAACTTACCCCATCTAGGTTGCGGGTGGGCGGGCGGTGGGTGGGTTGTGGGCTCCTACGGGCGGCGTCCAGGTTGCGAGCTCCTATGGGTGGGTTGCGGGCTTCTACGGGCGGCGGGCAGCGGGCGGGTTGCGGGCTCCTGCGGGCAGCGGCTCCTGTGTCCTCTCCTTCTCTTCTTCATCACAGCGGCTTCCGCTGTGCAGCTCCTCCCTCCTCCTCCTAGGTGCCCAATAGGATCGCCTGTCCTTTCAGCCAATCGGGTGATGGCTTTTAAGACTCGCTTCCTGATTAGCCGGGAGGAGGATCAGTGTGGCAATAGCGAATATTCATGCACTATTGTCACACAACTGGGTGGTGTTTTTAAGCCTTTTTTGAAGCCTATTAGAGCCTCTGGCTCTAATCATGCGCTTAAGAAAAAAACACCCCCCCATGCGTTTGTAGATTAGGGGGCCGGACACATGTATGAGGGAGCGGTACCCATGCGCCCCTAATGGACGGGCCGCCTCTACCTGGCACATTGATTTCCCCGTTGCCACACAGAGTGATAATGCTAATGCACACTAGGTGATTAGGGTGTGCCCAGGCACACCCAGTGTGCACGCCTCTGGTTGCACCAATGCCTTTAATGTGCATTGCTGTGGTGGTATGCGTGTATTACAGCAATACGATAATGTGAATGGGCCATAAAAGTTTTTTGTTGTTAATGGAAGTGGTAATTGCCTGCCTGTATTTCATAGAGAAGCAAGGAGTTTTAAATAAAAGGTTTGCAATGAAAAAAGAGATTTTATTTAAACATTAATTTGCATGTTGATGGGTGGGGGGCACCGGGGAAGTCAAATTATAAGCAGATTAATCATCAGATTTAAGCTGCTATTTTGTATTTCACGTTATCATTTTATCCTTTTTACAAATCTTTATGATACTTTTTCTGTGATTGCTTCTTTGTGTGATCATTTATGATGCACTGCCTGTAATTGTATATCTAAAATGAATGACAGCAATAAACATAAATGTCACGTATTGTCACCTATATATCTATACAGTATATATGTATTGGATAGGAGAAAGATCTTTACACCTGCAGTCATATAATCACCGCCAGGAATAAAGTTCACCTTCCTTGCGATTAAAACTGGATTAAACTAGAAGCGAACCATAATCAGGTGACATTTACAGCCGGTGAGTTCTGTACATTGAGTATCATAAACAATCGCCATTTAACCACTTCACCCCCCGGAAGGATTTACCCACCTTCCAGACCAGAGCACTTTTTGCGATTCGGCGCTGCGCCGTTTTTTAACTGACAATTGCGCGGTCGTGCAACATTGTACCCAAACTAAATTTGCGTCGTTTTTTTCCCACAAATAGAGCTTTCTTTTGGTGGTATTTGATCCCCTCTGCAGTTTTTATTTTTGGCGCTATAAACAAAAAAAGAGCGACAATTAAAAAAAAAAACAATATTTTTAACAATAAATATCCAAAGTAAAAAAACGAATTTGTTCCTCAGTTTAGGCCGATTATGGATTCTTCTACATATTTTTGGTAAAAAAAAAACCCCGCAATAAGCGTATATTGATTGGGTTGCGCAAAAGTTATCGCGTCTACAAATTATGGGAATTGATTTATGGCATTTTCATTATTTTTTTTTTACCTGGTAATGGCGGCAATCTGCGATTTTTATCAGGACTGCGACATTGCGGCGGACAGATCACACACTTTTGACACTTTTTTGGGACCAATGACATTTATACAGCGATCAGAGCTAAAAATAGCCACTGATTACTGTATAAATGTCACTGGCAGGGAAGGGGTTAAATTGTAGGGGGCGATCAAAGGGTAGCTGTGTTCTAACTGTGCGGGGGCTGGGCTGGCCGGGGCATGATCCCGATCACTGGGAACATTAGATCTGTTATATGTCCCCTGACAGAACGGAGATCCGCCGTGTTTACACTGGCAGATCTCTGTTCAGCCTCTTTAACATCGACCTGCGTGCGCACTCATGCAGCGTGCAGAGGGCGTGAGAGCGTGCCACTGTACAGCTATGGCAAATTGTGCAGCGGTGCCAACCTGCCGCCGTATTATGACGGTGGCTGGTCGGAAACTGGTTAAATGTCATTTTTTTTCTACATTGTCAACTGCACATCTGTCATTGTTTTGGACCGGCTTCCTTCTGCTGACAATAGTGGACGGTGCCTGTGCCATGTGCTCTTGTCATCTTGTCATATGGATACATAGATCATTGATATCTGATGCATTACATCAGTCATTGATGGGGCCAGTCAAGTGAAATGCCACCAATGTATGGCAGGGGCGTATGTACAGGGGTCGCCATTGTCATTGCCCCATGCACCAGGGGACCCATGCGTACACTTGGATAGGAGGGGGTGGAGGCATGTAGAGGAATCGAACCCTCTATGCAGCGGCTGCAGGAGGGATATGGAGGGCATCGGTTCCTCTATATGCCGCCCCTGCCGCCTCTAGGGTTGCCACCTCATCCCTTTAAAACCTAAAAACACATGAATTACACAGGTTCTGTGGTTGATTAACCACTTTAGCCCCGGAAGGATTTCCCACTTTAGGACCAGAGCCCTTTTTGCGATTCGGCACTGCGTCGCTTTAACTGACAATTGCGCGGTCGTGCGACGTTGTACCCAAACAAAATTTGCGTCCTTTTTTTCCCACAAATAGAGCTTTCTTTTGGTGGTATTTGATCACCTCTGTGTCATTTGTGATTACCGCTATAAACAAAAGAATAGCGACAATTTTGCAAAAAAACCCAAATTTCTTACTTTTTGCTAAAATACAAATCCAAAAAAAATATATAAAAAAACATTTTTTTCTATCGGTTTTGTTCGATTTATATTCTTCCTCATATTTTTGGTTAAAAAAACCGCTATCGGCATTTATTGATTGGTTTGCGCAAAAGTAGCCGCGTTTACGGATGATGAGAATTAATTTCTGGGGTTTTTATTATTTTTTTATTTTTTACTAGTAATGGCAGCGATCTGCGATTTTTAGCGGTACTGCAATATTTCAGCGGACATGTCGGACCATTTTGACACTTTTTTGGGACCATTGGCATTTATACAGCGATCAGTGCTATAAAAATGCACTGATTACTGTGTAAATGCCATTGGCAGTGAAGGGGTTAACCTGCAGGGGGCGCTCTAAGGGTTAACTGTGTTCCCTGGGCGTGTTCTAACTGTGTGTGGGCTGCCCTAGCTGGGGAAAGGGGATGATCACAGCTTTCACTTACAGGAAGGCTGTGATCATCGCCCTTCCCCCTTCAACAGAACGGAGGTCCGTGTTTACACACACGGACCTCTGTTCTTTCTGTGCGGGGGAGCCATCGCGGGTAGCCGGCGGCGATCGAGTCCGCCCTACCCGTTCCCTGGCTCCCCCCGAACACAGTGAGCGCGCGAGCGCGCCTCCGGCGGCGCGCGCGCGCTCACAATGCTAGTTATCGCGGCCGCCGTCCTGTGACGGCGGTTGGCGATAACGAACCACCTTGTCGCCGTCATGCTGCGGCGGGCGGTCGGCAAGTGGTTAAGGTGGTAATTAAACTCACTTGGTGCCTTATCTGCATTATATTAGCCTCAGAACAACCTGTGTAATTCATGTGTTTGGGTTTAAAGGGATGAGGTGGCAACCCTAGCTGCCTCTCTATCCCTGTCCTGCTGCCCCGGGCCCCCCTTGCCCCTTCCACCAGCTGCTGTGGAGGATCTGGCAGGATGAAGAGCGACAATGGGGTCGATAAATGTGTCATTTATTTTTGTGTGTTTTTTTTATTATCCATTTGTAACTGAGGCACAGTAAATTGTGTTTACTATGCTTCAGTTTATGAATGAACAGGAAGCTCTGTACAGAGCTATTCCTGTTCATTAATTCTGCGCAGCTGAAGCTGCAGAGAAAATGACTGATGAATCTGTTCTCAATCCCTTTCTCTGTCTCAACAGTGAGACATCAGGGGTCTGTTAAGACCCCTGATATTTTACCAAAGCCCACCAAGCAGGGGTCCTAAAATATATGTAAAAAATAATAAAAAATAAAATGGTGACAAAATAATAAAAAACAAACAACAAAAATACAAAACTGCTGACACCAGTGGCGGAACTACCAGGGCTGCAAACATCACACTTGTGACTGGGCTCTGGCATTCCACCACAGTGGGGGGACCCCAAGACAGCAGGAAGGTGGCCCACTATGAGACCCCAATAAAGGGTCCAACAATGGGAGTAAAGGGCTCTGGGATCAGCGGGAAGAGCCCCGGTCGGAGGCCAGGGGGGCCCTTCGTGGTTTTTCTTGCACTGGGGCCCTGAAGGTTCTGATTGGATATATGGCAATGTTGTAATGGCAGTTAGACAGAACGGAGATTTGTGGCAATCCAAGAACTGCGGCTCCAAGAATCCAGCCTGTGATTCAGGGTTCTCCAGCTTTGGGTGAAGGTGGCTTTTACTGAGCTGGTTTATTAAAGCTGAAGTTTAATCTGCTTATATGTTCCTTCCCTGGTTCCTCCCTCCCCCCTCATCAACATACTAATTCCATTTTAAATAAAATCTTTACATTTTCATTACAAACTTTTTTTTAACTCAGGGATGTCATCACTGGGCCTCTGTGCTTCTCTATGCAATGCAGGTAGACAGGGCTGGTGGGAGGAGCCATCAGGGGGCTATGCAGAGCTTCCTGCAAACATCCCAGCACCCTGCCCACCACTCCTCCCAAGAGCCTTCAGTCCTGATGCAAGCAGTGGGCTGGATTTTGGGAGTTATGCAAATATCAAAATGCATTGACGGGTGGATGTCAGTCAGGGAGAGTGGGCGTACCTAGACAGTTGGCATTTGCATGTAGCCTGCCATAGGTAATGCCCACATGTTATTTGGAACCTCTATAATGGAAATAACTGAAATCAAATGCATGAAAGGGATGGAACAGGGGCATTCAGGCTGGGGAGGAAAGTGCTAGATGATGTTCGATGCCCTCCAGCCAGGAAATGAGATGTGACTTGCTGCGGCTTCTAATGCACATTTTGAGAAGCTCACAGTGTGCAGTGAAATCAGAAGAGCCGCTACAACTGTGCAAGACTGAAGAGAGGGCCCCAAGCCAGGGCCAGGAAAGACTCCATCATCTGAGCATGCACGTTTATACCTCTGTTGGCCATACAGGCCTTGGAATTAATTTGCAGTGCTTGCAATACCAATACTGAACAGCAGGTGGCCAGTATTAATCAGAGTATAGGAGAGAACATCTACATAGGGATGTGCTGTGCTTCTCCATAATCTCAGGGAGGCGCTGTCAGTGTGTGATCAAGAAGTTACCATCATAAAATATACAGACTACATATACTAATAAACCGTCTAAAATTCTAAGTCCAGTTACCTCATTATAACATTTTCTTTGAGCAAGTAAAAAAAATCAATTAAATGCCTAATTATCTAAATATGAACCTACCTGCATCCTTCATAGTGATGAGATTTGTATTTATCCCCTCCCACAAACAAAACAATGCTGAGATTTCCCCTCAGTAGTTTATTTCCCTGACCCCTCCCTACCGTGTGAGACAATTCCCCATAGTAATTTATGTCTCCCCCTGTGGCCTTGCAGTTGCTTGTGTCTCTGCCCCTCCCACATAGGTGAGTATTTTGTGTCTCTGCCCCTCCCACATAGGTGAGTATTTTGTGTCTCTGCCCCTCCCACATAGGTGAGTAGTTTGTGTCTCTGCCCCTCCCACATAGGTGAGTATTTTGTGTCTCTGCCCCTCCCACATAGGTGAGTAGTTTGTGTCTCTGCCCCTCCCACATAGGTGAGTAGTTTGTGTCTCTGCCCCTCCCACATAGGTGAGTAGTTTGTGTCTCTGCCCCTCCCACATAGGTGAGTAGTTTGTGTCTCTGCCCCTCCCACATAGGTGAGTAGTTTTTGTCTCTGCCTTTCCCACGACGGTGAGCAGATTGTGTCTTTTCCCCTCCCACAAAGGTGAGTAGTTTGTGTCTCTGACCCTCCCACAAAGGTGAGTAGTGTGTGTCTCTGCCCCTCCCACAAAGGTGAGTAGTTTGTGTCTCTGCCCCTCCCACAAAGGTGAGTAGTTTGTCTCTCACCCCCCCCCCACCACCACAAAGGTGAGTAGTTTGTGTCTGCCCCTCCCAAAAAGGTGAGTAATTTGTGTCTTTGACCCTCCCACAAAGGTGAGTATTTTGTGTTTCTGCACCTCTCACAAAGTGAGTAGTTTGTGTCTCTGCCCCTCCCACAAAGGTGAGTAGTTTGTGTCTCTGCTCCTCCCACAAAGGTGAGTAGTTTGTGGTTCTGCCCCTCCCATAAAGGTGAGTAGTTTGTATCGCTGCCCCTGCCACAAAGGTGAGTATTTTGTGTCTCTGCTCCTCCCACAAAGGTGAGTAGTTTGTGTCTCTGCCCCTCCCATAAAGGTGAGTAGTTTGTGTCTCTGTCCCTCCCACAAAGGTGAGTAGTTTGTGTCTCTGTCCCTCCCACAAAGGTGAATAGTTTGCGTTTCTGCCCCTCCCATAAAGGTGTGTAGTTTGCGTCTCTGCCCCTCCCATAATGGTGAGTAGTTTGTGTCTCTGCCCCTCCCATACAGGTGAGTAGTTTGTGTCTCTGCCCCTCCCACAAAGGTGAGTAGTTTTTGTCTCTGCCCCTCCCATAAAGTGAATAGTTTGTGTCTCTGCCCCTACCACAAAGGTGAGTAGTTTGTGTCTCTGCCCCTGCCACAAAGGTGTGTAGTTTGTGTCTCTGCTCCTCCCACAAAGGTGAGTAGTTTGTGGTTCTGCCCCTCCCCATAAAGGTGAGTAGTTTGTGTCCCTGCCCCTCCCATAAAGGTGAGTAGTTTGTGGTTCTGCCCCTTCCACAAAGGTGAGTAGTTTGTGGCTCTGCCCCTGCCATAAAGGTGAGTAGTTTGTGTCTCTGCCCCTCCCTTAAAGGTGAGTAGTTTGTGGTTCTGCCCCTTCCACAAAGGTGAGTATTTTGTGTCCCTGCCCCTCCCATAAAGGGCAGTAGTTTGTGTCTCTGCCCCTTCCACAAAGGTGAGTAGTTTGTGTCTCTGCCCCTCCCACAAAGGTGAGTAGTTTGTGTCTCTGCCCCTCCCATAAAGGTGAGTAGTTTGTGTCTCTGCCCCTTCCACAAAGGTGAGTAGTTTGTATCTCTGCCCCTCCCACAAAGGTGAGTAGTTTGTGTCCCTGCCCCTCCCACAAAGGTGAGTAGTTTGTATCTCTGCCCCTCCCACAAAGGTGAGTAGTTTGAGTCCCTGCCCCTCCCACAAAGGTGAGTATTTTATGTCTTTGCACTTTCCATAAAGGGGAGTAGTTTGTGTCTCTGCCCCTCCCAAAAAGGTGAGTATTTTATGTCTCTGCCCCTCCCATAAAGGTAAGTAGTTTGTGGCTCTGCCCCTCCCATAAAGGTGAGTAGTTTGTGTCCCTGCCCCTCCCACAAAGGTGAGTAGTTTATGTCCCTGCCCCTCCCACAAAGGTGAGTAGTTTGTGTCCCTGCCCCTTCCACAAAGGTGAGTAGTTTGTGTCTCTACCCCTCCCACAAAGGTGAGTAGTTTGTGTCTCTGCCCCTCCCACAAAGGTGAGTAGTTTGTGTCCCTGCCCCTCCCACAAAGGTGAGTAGTTTGTGTCCCTGCCCCTCCCACAAAGGTGAGTAGTTTATGTCCCTGCCCCTCCCACAAAGGTGAGTAGTTTGTGTCCCTGCCCCTTCCACAAAGGTGAGTAGTTTGGGTCTCTACCCCTCCCACAAAGGTAAGTAGTTTGTGTCTCTGCCCCTCCCACAAAGGTGAGTAGTTTGTGTCTCTGCCTCTTCCACAAAGGTGAGTAGTTTGTGTCTCTGCCCCTCCCATAAAGGTGAGTATATTATGTCTCTGCCCCTCCCTTAAAGGTGAGTAGTTTGTGTCTCTGCCCCTCCCACAAAGGTGAGTAGTTTGTGTCTCTGCCCCTCCCACAAAGGTGAGTAGTTTGTGTCCCTGCCCCTCCCACAAAGGTGAGT
>BLSH010269210.1:105886-126673 GCA_018402905.1 Glandirana rugosa
ACACGAAAATAAAACGGTCGTTATCGTTTGAATATGTGCCTTTTTAAATAATATGTTGTAATGCTTTGTAAAAATAATGACGGTTAAGTATGTTTCTATAATCTTGCGGCTAAAAATGTGATGTGGGTATTGAGTAGTTGTATTATGAAATGTGTTGCCTGTTCCACACTGTGAAATTAAAACTGTGTCCACTCTAAGGTTTAGAAAAATGTTAGATTGTAAGCTCCTATGAGCAGGGCCTTTACAAGCCAATTGCTCACTGTTTTGCTAAATGGAGAACCATATATGCTGTAGAATACTTTAATGCCAGTAAATATGTACATAATTGTGTTTCTGCTGGCAAAATAAAAGCACATTATTGAGCTCTTGTTTGTTGTTTTCCTCTTTTGTTCTTCTTACTTTTTAATTAGTTTTGGGGGGTGGTGGTTTTGGGGAATTGGATTATCTTCCTTAGGGCCGGTTCACACTGCAGTGTAAATCACATGCGATCTCTGTGCAATGCAAATTTAGCCATACAGATAGATCACATTTGGACCAAACTCGCACAGGACCCTTTTTTGGTCTGCAGCAGAATCGGACCCATGCGTTCAGATTCCTGTCCGAATTTGCAGTTCGCAGTGTGATATGCAAACTGATTTGGGGGTGTCATTAGCTTTCTATTGACACTCCCAGGCGTTTGCATATGGCAGTGTGAACTGCCTGCGATTGGTGCGGTGCAGGAAGCCACAGTGGATTTGCAGGGTTCCTGCATTGTACCTGACTCGCAGGCAGTTCACACTGCCACATGCAGACTGCTGGGAGTGTCAATAGAAAGCTAATGACACCCCAAAATCAGTTTGCATATCACAGTGCGAACTGCAAACTCGGACAGGAATTGGATTGCATGGGCATGAACACCCATGCGATACGATTATGCTGCAGCACAAAAAAAGAGTCCTGTGTTAGTTTGGTCCGACTGTGATGCGATTTCAGCCGTACTATCTGTATGGCTGAAATCACATTGCACAGAGATCGCATGTGATTTTCACTGCAGTGCGGTGTGAATCACATGCGATCTTGGACAACTTTGCAGTGTGAACCGGCCCTCAGTCATACTCTCATTTATATTTGCGCAGTCCTTACAGATTTACATCAGCAGAACAAATGCAGGAAGTGTAATGTGGCTGTAAACAGGAAGTGCTGTGTGCATATGGGCTGTAAGCAACTGTGTGGTGACGCCAAATAAACAAATCAATGAACCCCACCCGCACCAAATATAGATACCACATCCTCCCCCACATTGATAAAAATGTAATTTCAACTTGCTTGCGGCTGTAATGTATCGCCAGCTCCCGGCAATACAGAATAAAAAAATTGGCATGGGGTCCCCCATCCAATCTATAACAAGCCCTTCGGGTCAGGTATGGATTTTAGGGGGAAGCCCACACCAATTTTTTTTACAAAATGGCATGGGATCCCCCAAAATCCATACCAGACCCCAGGATAGGGGGGACAAGTGAGCGCCCAACCCGGACCATAAAAGGCCAGATTCCCTCAACAGGGGTGTTGGTGCCCCCCACCCCAAGGCCCCTTGTCCCCATGTTGATGGGAACAAGGGCCTCTTCCTGACAACCCTGGCTGGTGGTTGTTGGGGTCTGCAGGTGAGGGACTGATCGGAATGTGGAAGCCCCCTTTAACAAGCCCCCTTTAACATTACACTGGGAGAGGGAGAAGACCCTGCAAAAGAGCAGAAGAAAGAAGACACCGGAGAAGGAGAAGACCCTGCAAAAGAACAGAAGACGGCGCAGAGAGGGAGAAAAACTGGCAAAAGAGCAGAAGACCCCACAAAAGAGCCGAAGAAGGAAGACCCCTCAGAAGAAAGAAGACCCCACAGAAGACCAGAAGAAAGAAGGCGCTGGAGAGGGAGAAGATGACACAGAAAGGGAGAAGAACTGGCAAAAGAGCAGAAGACCCTGCAAAAGAGCAGAAGAAAGAAGACCCCTCATAAGAAAGAAGACCCTGCAAAAGAGCAGAAGAAAAAAGATGCCGGAGAGGGGAGAAGAGATACCGGAGCTGCCTTAATAAAATATTTTAACCCCTTTAGATCCACGCTATAGCCGAAAGATGGCTCCAGTGCGGATCTGAATTTCCGGGTGGACGTCCATGGACATCCCAACCTTGTGCGCTCTCCCGGCGTGCACTCACAGGCAGCCGCCGCGCGCTGTGTGGGCGTGCCCACGGGCCAGGCAGACTCGATGTCCGCTTATGACCCGCGATCGCCTGTCAGAGCTGCAGAACGGGGAACCGCCGATGTAAATACGGCACTTCTCCGTTCTGTGAATGGGGACATGACAGATCTACTGATCCCTGTCACTGGGATCAGTTAGATCTGTTATGTCCCGACCAGCCCATCCCCCCTCACAGTTAGAACATGCCCAGGGAACACAGTTAACCCCTTCACTGCCCCCTGCAGATTAACCCCTTCACTGCCAATGACATTTATACAGTAATCAGTGGATATTTACATTTCTGATCACTGTATAAATGTCATTGATCCCAAAAAAAGTGTCAAAAATGTCCGACATGTCCGCCCCTATATTGCAGTCCCGATAGAAGTCACCATTATTAGTTAAAGGGAAAAAATAATAAAAACGCCATAAACCAATTCCCATAGTTTGTAGAGGCAATAACTTTTGCGCAAGCCAACCCCATACTCATTCACATGGGGGTGGGATCTGGGGGCCCCCTTGTTCCTTCCAGATTCCAATAAGCCCCCCGCCCGCAGATCCAGACAACCACCGGCCAGGGTTGTCAGGAAGAGGCCCTTATCCTCACCAACATGGGGACAAGATGCTTTGGGGTGGGGGGCGCATACCTGAAAGGCCGGGTATGGATGGAGGAGGGACCTAATTTTTTTCAATTTTGGTGCATGGTTTCCCTTAAAATCCAGAGCAGACCTGAAGGGCCTGGTATTGGTTGAGGGGGGGAACCCATGCCATTTTTTCTGGATTTTTGAATTCCATACCATAATATAGAATAATTACATACAATTGCATGCATTTGAAGAGTTAAAAATTAGGGAATCAACCAAAATTAAGTACATTGACTGACTATCATCCTAGTTCTTAGGAGGTGATACCATCAGTGGGATTCAAACCCAGGTCCTCAAGCTTTGAATGTAGGACAACATACCACTATGCCACAGAACAGGCCACACTCATACAAAAAAAATACAATTACTAATGCTGAATTCTTTGCATTCTATACAATAATGTATTGGATTTGAGGAATTAATATTATGGTAAGAACCATGCTCATGTGGCAGCTGACAGCTGAATGTAAAAAAAAAAAACCTTCACATCTGGTATGGATTGTAAAGGGAGCCCCACGCCAAAATTTAAAAAAAAAAAAAAAGCTGTGGGGGTCCCCACCAAAATCCATACCAGACCCTTATCCGAGCACGCAGCCTGGCAGGTCAGCATAGGGAGGGGACGAGCGAGCGCCCCCCCCCCCCCCAACCATACCGGGTCACATGCCCTCAACATGGGGAGGATGCTTTGGGGTCATGTTGATGGGGACAAGGGCCTCCTCCCGACAACCCTGGCCAGTGGTTGTCGGGGTCTGCGAGCAGGGGGGCTTATCGGAATCTGGAAGCCCTCTTTAACAAGGGGGCCCCCAGATCCCATCCCCCTATGTGAATGAGTATGGTCTACCCATTCACCAAAAAAGCTGTGAAAAATAAAAAACAAGAGCTGTTTTTTGACAATTCCTTTGTAAAATAGCTCTCCAGTGTCCTCTTCCCAGTGTCTTCTCTCTCGCCGCCATCTTCTCCTGGTTCTCTCTTCTCCCTCGCCACCATCTTCTGTCACCGTCTTCTCCTGTCATCGTCACTCCCGCCGCCATCTTCTCCTGGTTCTCTCTTCTCCCTCGCCACCATCTTTTGTCATCGTCTTCTCCTGTCATCGTCACTCCCGCCGCCATCTTCTCCTGCAGCCGTCTTCTGTCATCGCCTTCTTCCTCCGCGGTGTTCTTCCTTCAATGTGCTGTCACCCGCTGTCTTGCGTCTCTTAAATAGCCATGGGGTGTGGCCATCCGAAGGCCTTCACCCAGAGAGCCCGCCCCCCTTGTGACGTCACAAGGCTACATAAGAGCTGTCAGACCACGGGGGACATCACAACGTGGAAGATAGCATCAGGAGAACAGCGGCGGTGAGGAAGACATCGGTGGCAAGAAAGAAGACAGCGGAAGGAGAAGATAGCGACGACAGAAGATGGTGACGAGGAAGAAGAGAGAACCGGGAGAAGATGGCGGCAAGAGAAAAGACACAGAGAAGAAGAAACCGGAGAGCTATTTTACAATATAGGAGTTGTCAAAAACCAGCTCTTGTTTTTTTTTACTTTTTGCAGCTTATTTGTTGAATGGGTAGGGGTACCCCATGCTCATTCCCATGGGGGGGGCAGGATATGGGGGCCCCCTTGTTAAAGAGGGCTTCCAGATTCCGATAAGCCCCCCCCCCCAGACCCTGACAACCACTGGCCAGGGTTGTCGGGAGAAGAGGTCCTTGTCCCCATCAACATGGGGGCAAGGTACTTTGGGGGGCCCTAAATCACCCTCCCCATGTTGAGGGCATGTGGTCTGGTATGGTTCAGGAGGGGGGCCGCTTGCTCATCCCCTCCATATCCTGACCTGCCAGGTTGCATGCTCAGATAAGGGTCTGGTATGGATTTTGGGGGAACCCCCACGTCATTTTTTTTTTTTAATTTTGGCACGCTGTTCCCCTTAAAATCCACACCAGACCTGAAGGGCCTGGTATGGATTTTGAGGGGGACCCCACACAATTTTTTTTTAAATTTTGGCAGGGGTTCCCCTTAAAATCCATACCAGACCCGAAGGGCCTGGTATGGACTGGGGGGGGGGGGACTCCACACAATTTTTTTTCAGTGATTTTTTTATCTATATTGCCGGTAACCAGCAATACATTACAGCTACGATCAAGTTCAAACTGTGAGGGGGCTGGGCTACCAGGGGCATAAGAGATCTAACTGATCCCAGTGACATAGATCCGTAGATCTCTCAAATGCTGCCTGACAGAGCGTGTTTACCTGGCGGTTACCCGTTTTCCTTCTCTGCTAGGCAATCGCGGCTCGCCGGCGGAGATCGAGTCTGCCCGAGACGTGGCCACACTCCTGGCGAGTGCGGCAGGCACGAGAGCGTGCTGGCAGCGGCGCGTTCCCACGAGTCACCGTTTATAAACGGCAATTTGTGGTACAGAGCCACTATGCAGCAGTAAATGTACGCGAGCCGGTTAAATTACTTTTTTACTTTACAAATGTAAATTTGCTGCGGCATTGTTCTAAACATCACACAGATGCACCACTTTACGGGCAGACTAAGGGGACCCCCCTGGCATGATATTTAAAGGAATATTTCATTTTATTTTTTCACTATAAGCATTATTAAAATCACTGCTCCTTTAAAAATTATTGTTTTAAAAACTTTTTTGTATATATATCTATAGAGTGGCAACTTTAGGTAGTGCTGCGCTATAATTGAGATTATGAATCTGCCTAAACACTGTATGCCCGGCTTTTTCTTTCTATGGAAATAGAAAGTGGAAAGCTTGTTTAATATTTTTTGAAACCACACAATGCAAAAGAATTTCCAGCATGCAGGTAATTTACCCAATATGTGTGATGATGATGATGATGATAATAATAATAATAATACACCTTCACTGTGAAACACAAAAGTCCAGGACAAGTCTCTTAATAGTGTTCCACTGTTGTCTTGATTATATTTTAAACAGCCTCTTCCATATTCTCCTTATTTCAATCACACTGTGCTTTTATGCTCTCATTTTAAATTTGGACCCATACTGTATGTCGTATAGGTCAGACAAGCTTTCCCCTTTCTATCTCCATAGAAAAAAAAATAAAAGTTAGGAATACAATGTTTAGGCTATTATCCATAATGGAAACTGTCCTATGCCTGCCCAATATTTTTTATTTTTTTTTATTTGCGATGTAATTTTGATGTTGGGATCAGGAATACACATAGAGTGGCAACTTTAGGTAATGCTGTGCTATAATTGAGATTTTAAATCTGCCTAAACATTCTGTGCCCAGCTTTTTTTTTTCTATGGAACTAGAAAGTGGAAATATTGTTTAATATTTTTTAAAACCACAAAATGTGAAAGAATTTCCAGCATGCATGTAATGTAACCAATAATGTGTGATAATAATAATAATAATAATAATACACCTTCACTCTGAAACTATCACAAAAGTCCAGGACAAGTCTTTTAATAGTGTTCCACTGTTGTCTTGATTATATTTTAAACTGCCTCTTCCATGTTCCCCTTATTTCAGTCACACTGTGCTCATTATGCTCTCATTTTAAATTCTGACCCACACTGTATGTCATAAAGGTCAGTCAAGCTGTCCCCTTTCTATCTCCATTAAAAAAAAATAAAAGTTAGGCATACAATGTTTAGACCTATTATCTATAATCAAAGCTGTCCTATGCCTGCCCAATATTTTTTTTTTCTAGTTGTGATACACATAGAGTAGCAAGGTCAGGTAGCGAGATTATATATGGTGGATGTGGGAACACATGACAGTGCTGGTGAACTACTACTATTTCTATAAGTATTACGGTGGATTATTGCATGAGTGCATATCACATATAGATTATAGTATATGCAGATTCGCACAGAACCATTTTTTAAACCATTTTTTAAAATCAAAATAGCCTATCAACTATTGCCAACAAAGAGGAATGACCGATAAGAGTAATTTTGGAAAAGCCAGCCCTTTAATTATAAAGGAGGGGGCATAGAGAAGTCACAGGCCGATTTATAAAAAAATCACTGTGTGAATGCCTCAAGCATTTGCACACCCATCATGAATAATCACTGTGTTGTGTGTAATATGTTTATTTCCTATGTTCATCAGCTCTTATCTCTTGGCCATAATGAGGTATTTTACTGAAATACCTCAATCGGGAAAATAACGCATTATGGCCACTAGATGGAGCTGATAATTATAGTAAATAAACTTACTGGACACAATACCGGAATTATTTGTGACTACTTAGGCAGTCCTACAATACATTTTTATAAAAAATAGATTTCCAAGGTATCAGTGATTTGGAAGCCGTTGCACAGGATAGGGAATATTGACAAATCGCACAGGGAGAGATTAGTGTTGCTTAGCTAACTGTGCTTTAATTTTGATTGCTAACTTTTTGGGCAACCAACCCCTTTGCTGCCTTTTTGTTTTATTTACTTGGGGGAGAGTTATATATTTAATTTTAGTTTGTGATTGGTTGGAGGACAGGAGTCACATTTTTTGCACAATGCATTGCAACCCACCTCAACGCAACATTATACTGGGTGCGCCATTTATATGGATACACCTTAATAAAATGGGAATGGTTGGTGATATTAACTTCCTGTTTGTGGCACATTAGTATATGTGAGGGGGGAAACTTTTCAAGATGGGTGGTGACCATGGCAGCCATTTTGAAGTCGGCCATTTTGAATCCAACTTTTGTTTTTTCAATAGGAAGAGGGTCATGTGACACATCTCTTGTCGGGAATTTCACAAGAAAAACAATGGTGTGCTTGGTTTTAACGTAACTTTATTCTTTCATGAGTTATTTACAAGTTTCTGACCACTTATAAAATGTGTTCAATGTGCTGCCCATTGTGTTGGATTGTCAATGCAACCCTCTTCTCCCACTCTTCACACACTGATAGCAACACCGCAGGAGAAATGCTAGCACAGGCTTCCAGTATCCGTAGTTTCAGGTGCTGCACATCTCGTATCTTCACACCATAGACAATTGCCTTCAGATGACCCCAAAGATAAAAGTCTAAGGGGGTCAGATCGGGAGTCCTTGGGGGCCATTCAACTGGCCCACGACGACCAATCCACTTTCCAGGAAACTGTTCATCTAGGAATGCTCGGACCTGACACCCATAATGTGGTGGTGCACCATCTTGCTGGAAAAACTCAGGGAACGTGCCAGCTTCAGTGCATAAAGATAAACAGTTTAATGGAAAGTGGATTGGTCGTTGCGGGCCAGTTGAATGGCCCCCAAGGTCTCCCGATCTGACCCCCTTAGACTTTTATCTTTGGGGTCATCTGAAGGCAATTGTCTATGCTGTGAAGATACGAGATGTGCAGCACCTGAAACTACGGATACTGGAAGCCTGTGCTAGCATTTCTACTGTGGTGTTGCTATCAGTGTGTGAAGAGTGGGAGAAGAGGGTTGCATTGACAATCCAACACAATGGGCAGCACATTGAACACATTTCATAAGTGGTCAGAAACTTGTAAATAACTCATGAAAGAATAAAGTTACGTTAAAACCATACCATTGTTTTTCTTGTGAAATTCCCAATAAGTTTGATGTGTCACATGACCCTCTTCCTATTGAAAAAACAAAAGTTGGATTCAAAATGGCCGACTTCAAAATGGCCGCCATGGTCACCACCCATCTGGAAAAGTTTCCCCCCTCACATATACTAATGTGCCACAAACAGGAAGTATATAAATGGCCCACCCTGTATTGTGAACAGGGTGCATAGAAAACAATTGTTTTCTGTGTCTGTGCACTGAGCTTGATCTATGCAGATCATCGCATGAATGTGCCCTCAGAAAAAAAGGGGGCTTCTATCTTGATAGGGAATTTTTTGCTGTTCAAAGCACAACATTCAATTGTTGCAAACCAAGTGACCATCTGTTCTTGGAGCTGCCTTTTGGCCACCAATAAAAATTTAGTCCTAATTAATAACATCTGCCTATCAATGCTGGGACAAAGTCTTTAGGCCCTCAAGCCACATATGCTAAAGTGTGTGTCCCTTTCCATATTTTGGGTTTTGAGTTGGGAATGGACTGAAAATGCATCAGTGTCCCTAGTCTGCTTCCTGCTTCCTGGACCGCCTTCTCCCCCTCTGCACAAGTTACAGACCCCCTTAATGGCTCTTCTTTCAACTGCCATGACCTAACAGCCCACATCAGCCTGGTGCAAGAAGCTAGGCAGACCCTAAGGCCCCATGTGATAGGGAGTGATAAGTGTCACTTACTTCTTAGCATCCCCTCTAGGGACCAAATGATACTTCTTGTGAGGTTCACATGAGGGAGGGGTGGTATCTGGGGGCCCCTTATTATTAAAGGGGGCTTACAGTTTCTGAAAACCCCTCCACCCCCACCCTCAGAATCCTACAACCACCGGACTAGGATTGTGGTGAAAAGACACTTGTCCTCATCAACATCATCAAGCCACCTCCTCATGTTGATGGCATCTGGCCTGGTATAGTTCAGGAGGGCCCCTGTACATGCTCATCACTCTCCGTTCTCAACCAGCCCACCAGGCTACATGCACAGAAAAGGGTCTGGTATACACTTTTATGGGGAACCCCACACTTCTTTGACCTTGTTTTTTGCATGGGTTCCTTTTTATCTTTTGTTTTGGTATGGAAATTGGATGGGGGGGGGGGCTATGCCATTTTATTTTCCATGGATACAGTGCATCAAGAAAGTATTCACAGAGCTTCACTTTTTCCACATTTTGTTAAAAAAAGGAGAAACACGCCATGTACATCAGTATCACAGCCTTTGCTCAATACTTTGTTGAAGCATCTTTGGCACCAATTACAGCCTAAAGTCTTTTTGAGTTATGATGCTACAAGCTTGGCACACCTATTTTTGGGAAGGTTCTCCCATTCTTCTTTGCAGGACCTCTCAAGCTCCATCAGGTTGGAAGGGAAACGTTGATGCACAACCATTTTCAGATTTCTCCAGAGATGTTCAATTTGGTTCAAGTCTGGGCTCTGGCAAGGACATTCACAGAGTTGTCCTGTAACCACTCCTTTGTTATCTTGGCTGTGTGCTAAGGGTCGTTGTCCTGTTGGAGAATGAACTTTGCCCCAGTCTGAGGTCCAGAGCGCTCTGGAGCAGGTTTTGATCAAGGGTTTCTCCGTACATTGCTGCATTCATCTTTCCCTCAATCCTGACTAGTCTCCCAGTTCCTGCCACTGAAAAACATCCCCACAGCACGATGCAGCCACCACCATGCTTCACTGTAGGGATGTATTGGCCAGGTGATGAGGGCGCCTGGTTTCCTCCGGACATGACGTTTGCCATTAAGGCCAAAGAGTTCAATCTCTGATTCATGAGACCAGAGAATTTTGTTTCTCATGGTTTGAGAGTCCTTCAGGCGCCTTTTGGCAATCTCCAGGTGGGCTGTCATGTGCCTTTAACTGAGGAGTGGCTTCCATCTGGCCACTCTACCATACCGGCCTGATTGGTGGAGTGCTACAGAAATGGTTGTTCTTCTGGAAGGTTCTCCTCTCTCCACAGAGAAATGCTGGAGCTCTGTCAGAGTGACCATCGCGATCTTGGTCACCTCCCTGACTAAGGCCCTTCTCCCTCGATTGCACAGTTTGGCCGGGAGGCCCGCACTAGGAAGAGGTTCTAAACTTCTTCCATTTATGGATGATGGAGGCCACTGTGCTCATTGGGACCTTCAAAGCTGCAGAACTTTTTCTGTACCCTTCCCCAGATCTGTGCCTCCATACAATCCTGCCTCTGAGATCTACAGACAATTCCTTGGACTTCATGGCTTGGTTTGTGCTCTGACATGCACTGTTGACTGTGGGACCTTATATAGACAGGTGTGTGCCTTTCCAAATCATGTCCACTCAACTGAATTTACCACAGGTGGACTTCAATCAAGTTGAAGAAACATCTCTAGGGTGACCAGTGAAAACAGAATGCACCTTAGCTCAATTTTGAGCTTCATGACAAATGCTGGGAATGCTTATTTTTAATAAATTTGCGAAGATTTCAAATAAACGTCTTTCACGTTGTCATTATGGGGTATTGTTTGTAGAATTTTGAGGAAATTAATGAATTTAATCCATTTTGGAATAAGGCTGTAACATAACAAAATGTGTAAAAAGTGAAACACTGTGAATACTTTTTCGGATGCACTGTAGTTGTTACATTGTATTTCTTAATAATCGGCACGATGTTCAGAGGCTTCGGTTTTCTCAGCAGCTACAACCATTTCTGTGTATACAGAGCAAGTTCTGTCTATCATTGTAAGAGTTGCTACATGCAGCAATAGGAGTTGGGCTGGGGAAGAAGAGCAGAGTGCAGCCAGGAATGCGGCAAATCGAAGAATAGATCCGATCCCCTCACTCAACTGCTTCATCCAAGGATCTACAGCTGAAGAACTGTGCTCCTAGCTGGGATGTCTCGTCCCACTCATAATCAGTACCTGGTAAATGCAAGCCAGCTACTTGGTGTGCTGCACAAAAAGCAAATCTTTATTGGCTACTTATTAAATTACACAGTTTGTACAGAGCTTACGCATTTCAACCACAACAGCCTTCCTCATAGCATAATGTGCATTTTAATACATAGCCAATAAAGATTTGCTTTTTTTGAAAAACACCAAGTAGCCGGCTTGCATTTACCAGAAACCGCACTGCTACACCTGGGAAATGTTTGTGCCCGACCCCCCCCCCTCATAGGTTTTATGCTGTGTGCCCGACCAGTAGTTTGTCTCTAGTACGTTTGGGCCTATTCTTGCTCATTAAAACTGTGCTGCTGCTGGCAAATTTTCTACTGCCGTATCACTTGCAGTCTTAAAAATTGGACAGTTTTGCATCAGTCAGAACAGGGAGAGCCACAACGTTCTGCTGGTCATTTTTTATCCTTTGGTAGCATGTCTGATTAACCACTTCAGCCCCGGAAGGTTTTACCCACTTCCTGACCAGGCCATTTTTTGTGATATGGCACTGCGTCGCTTTAACTGACAATTGCTCGGTCGTGCGACGTCGTACCCAAATAAAATTGATGTCTTTTTTTCCCCACTAATAGAGCTTTTTGGTGATATTTGATCACCTCTGCGGTTTTTATTTTTTGCGCTATAAACAAAAAAAAAAAGGCGACAATTTTGAAAAAGAAAAACAATATTTTTTACTTTCTGCTATAATACATATAAGAAAAAAATGTAAAAAAACACATTTCTTCATCAATTTAGGCCGATATATATTCTGCTACATATTTTTGGTACAAAAAAAATTCCAATAAGCGCATATTGATTGGTTTGCGCAAAAGTTATTGCGTCTACAAACTACGGGATAGATTTATGGACTTTTATTTTTATTTTTTTCACTGGTAATGGTGGCGATCTGCGATTTTTACCGGGTCTGCGACATTGCAGCAGAAAAAATTGACACTATGTGACCATTTTTTGGGGACCAGTGACATTATTATATTGATCAGTGCTATAAAAATGCACTGGCAAAGGAAGGGGTAAACACTAGGGGGCAATCAAGGTGTTAACTGTGTTCCCTGGGAGGTGCTTTCTAACTATGGAGGGAGTGGATTCACTGGAGGAAGACAGAGATCTGTGATTCAGCTTAGCTAAACACAATTTCTTACTTTCCTCCGTGACAGAGCAGAGGTGTGCTTTGTTTACATCAGCACACCGCTGCTTCGGGTCTCTCCTGAATGATTGGCAGATCGCGGCGTCCATCGCCCACCCACCGGACCTGCTGATTGGCTACCTCTGTGTGCAATCACAGTGGGAGCGGTGCTCCGGCGGCGCCCCCTAAACTGCGTGCACGAAATCATGTGCAGGTACGTGATTTTGCGCACCCGGACCGCCCTGCCCAGTAAATGTACGTGGGGCATTCTGGAAGCGGTTAACAACTTCAATGCTGGGCACTTTTACCCCCTTCCTGCCCAGGCCAATTTTCAGCTTTCAGCGCTGTCACACTTTGAATATATACACTGTTAAGTGATTTTAGGCACGCCATATGTTGGCTCTACGTGTTTCGTGGACGTTACTACCCACTCTTCAGGAGCATGCACGTGACTATGGACTGTAATTAATAGAATAGTATCACCATATGAACAAATAAAGAGTTGGCAAAAAAAAGGGGGAGAAATGAAATGACTAAATCAGGCATCCTCAAACTACGGCCCTCCAGCTGTTGCGGAACTACACATCCCATGAGGCATTGTAAAACTCTGACATTCACAGACATGACTTGGCATGGTGGGAATTGTAGTTCCTGAACAACTGGAGGGCCATAGTTTGAGGACCCCTGGACTAAATACTTACAGACATGGCTGCACAGTGAGATGTGACCTCCAGGTACACCCCAATTGGGGTATCCCTACCAGGAGCTGAGGTAAAGGGGACGGCCGAATGACCCACAAAGGCCACATCCAGAGCACCATCATCCAAGAAGGAAAAAATGACCAAAGAAGCTAGCCCAAAATGTAGTCATTTCATTTCTCACCCTTTTTTTTTTTTGCCAACTCTTTATTTGTTCATATGGTGATACTATTCTATTAATTACAGTCCATAGTCACGTGCATGCTCCTGAAGAGTGGGTAGTAACGTCCACGAAACGCGTAGAGCCAACATATGCCGTGCCTAAAATCATAAACAGTGTATATATTTCATAATTTTCATCATTTTATGTACAATCTATGAATTTATATTATATATTCTCCTAATCTTCATGATTTTTATATGATAAATTTATTACATACTCTTCCAATCAATAAAATTATTATGTTTTTTAACCTATGTGCTTCATTTAAAAGTCCCACTGCTCCCTCTTTTGCCTGAATTTATTAATTAGGGATGGGGGCTTACCCACTGCCTCGTCTACAGTCCCAATCTCTCTCTGTTTCTTTTCCTTAAATCAAGAGAAGACTTCACCAGAGTGAATACAGAGGGTTCACCACAAGATGTAGTCCATTGGTGAGCCTGAAAAACAGGAAGGCCAGATTAGAGTTTGCCAAACAACATCTAAAAAAGCCTTCACGGTTCTGGAACAACATCCTATGGACAGATGAGACCAAGATCAACTTGTACCAGAGTGATGGGAAGAGAAGAGTATGGAGAAGGAAAGGAACTGCTCATGATCCAAATCATACCACGTCATCAGTGAAGCATGGTGGTGGTAGTGTAATGGCGTGGGCATGTATGGCTGCCAATGGAACTGGTTCTCTTGTATTTATTGATGATGTGACTGCTGACAAAAGCAGCAGGATGAATTCTGAAGTGTTTCGGGCAATATTATCTGCTCATATTCAGCCAAATGCTTAAGAACTCATTGGACGGCGCTTCACAATGCAGATGGACAATGACCCGAAGCATACTGCGAAAGCAACCAAAGAGTTTTTTAAGGGAAAGAAGTGGAATGTTATGCAATGGCCAAGTCAATCACCTGACCTGAATCTGATTGAGCATGCATTTCACTTGCTGAAGTTTGATTTATGATTGTTAATCTGTCCCATTACTTTTGGTCCCTTAAAAAGTGGGAGGCACATATACAAATTGTTGTAATTCCTACACCGTTCACCTGATTTGGATGTAAATACCCTCAAATAAATTAAAGCTGAACGTCTGCAGTTAAAGCACATCTTATTCATTTAATTTCAAATCCATTGTGGTGGTATATAGAGCCAAAAAGATTAGAATTGTGTCGATGTACCAATATTTATGGGCCTGAATGTATACTACATACAGGATGAGGTGCTAATAAATCTAGTGCCACCATACTACCCAAAAACATCTCTTCTAAAGATGATGCACAAGCAATCCCGCAAACAGTTTGCTGAAGACAGACTAAGGACATGGATTACTGGAAACATGTCCTGTGGTTGGATGAGACCAAGATAAACTTATTTGGTTCAGATGGTGTCAACCGTGTGTGGCAGCAACCAGGTGAGGAGTACAAAGACAAGTGTGTCTTGCCTACAGTCAAGCATGGTGGTGGGAGTGCAATGGTCTGGGGCTGCATGAGTGTTGCCGGCACTGGGGAGCTACAGTTCATTGAGGGAACCATGAATGCCAACATGTACTGTGACATACTGAAGCAGAGCATGATCCCCTCCCTTCAGAGACTGGGTCACAGGGCAGTATTCCAACATGATAACGACCCCAAACACCTCCAAGATGAGCACTGCCTTGCTAAAGAAGCTGAGGGTAAAGGTGATGGACTGGCCAAGCATGTCTCCAGACCTAAACCCTATTGAGCATCTGTGGGGCAATCTCAAATGGAAGGTGGAGGAGCGCAAGGTCTCTAACATCCATCTGCTCCATGATGTCGTCATGGAGGAGGGCAAGAGGACTCCAGTGGCAACCTGTGAAGCTCTGGTGAACTCCATGCCCAAGAGGGTTAAGGCAGTGCTAGAAAATAATGGTGGCCACACAAAATATTGACACTTTGGGTCCAATTTGGACATTTTCACTTAGGGGTGTACTCACCTTTGTTGCCAGCGGTTTAGAGATTAATGGCTGTGTGTTGAATTATTTTGAGGGGACAGCAAATTTACACTGTTATACAAGCTGTACACTCACTGCTTTACATTGTAGCAAAGTGTCATTTCTTCAGTGCTGTCACATGAAAAGATAGAATAAAATGTTTACAAAAATGTGAGGGGTGTACCCACTTTTGTGAGATACTGTATTTTTTTTAAATTCTTTATTTATATCAAACGTTGACATACACAGAACACACATTGCGGCCCGCAAGTGCGGGTAATGGTATTTACAGAGAGTCATTCAAGCTGGATTATCTGTTACAGACAGCAGGTCAGCATCAATGCCAAAGGAAACACAATGTAAAACAGAATGTGAGGCTAAACCAATGTATATCAAGCCAATATAGCTTCTAAAGGCCATCCAGGTATTACGACCCTACCAGTAAGATAGTTGTATAACAGGAAATGTGTGTCCAACTAACTGAGAGGAGCGCGAGCCGGTAGACCCCCATCGCGGGCCGATGGCCCCAGCGGGGCCCCCGCCCCGCCCTCCACTTCAACATAAACATTTGTTTCCAAATTTTTCCGAAAGGGCTAGTTGAGGCCTAGCTCTTTTTCGTAGAGAGAAAAGCAGGAGTATAGATAGAAGAAGGGGGAAAAAAAAAAAAGGGAGGGAAGGGGAGAGATGAGTGTCCCGTACCGGTGGCAGGGGGAATGAGGGGCCCCCCAGGGAGGGAGCCACAGGAGTCACAGTGAATTTGAACATGAGGCAAGATTAAGAGCCGGTCAATAACATTGTCAGGCAGCCACGCGCAGGTAGTCCTCTGTGCCAGTGAAATATCTCCAAGGCCTCCATTTGTCCCTGAACTGTTCCTCTGTGTCTGATAGAGATGCAGAGAGCTCCTCCATACGGTGAATATGGTTGATCTTGGAGAACCATAGGGCCTTGGTTGGGGGCTGTGTCTGTTTCCATAAAGCTGGGATGCAGACCTTGGCCGCGTTGAGGAGTTGCATTGTAAGGGTTTTTTTTATATTTCTTTAGGGACATCTCTGTCAGGTGTAGGAGGCCCAAGGCTGGGTCATCCTTCAAGTCCACGGCCATTAGACTTTTAATTGTGGATGCTACATCGTCCCAGAATGGTTTTAGAGCAGGGCATGACCAGAAGACATGTAGCATCGAGCCTCCCTCTGATCCACAACGCCAGCACACATCTGGGAGAGAGCCAAACATCTTGTGGAGGACCTGTGGCACTCTGTACCAACGAGTGAGTATCTTGTTGCCCGCCTCCTGGTATTGACTAGCCATGGACGACTTGTGGGCCAGCAAGAGTATCTTATCGATCTGAGCTGGTGTAAATTGCCTGCCCAGGTCACATTCCCAGCGCCGAATAAAGGGAGGGGTTGGGTCGCCGCCCGGGGAGGAGATGAGCTTTTAGAGGGCTGCCAGAGTATGTCTGGTAGGTTCCCTCGTATTACACATCAATTCGAAGGGCGTGAGATTGCGAGGGGTGAAGTGAGCCTTCTGCAATGTGGAAAGGAAGTGTCTGACTTGATGGGGGCTCAGGGCGTCCAGCGGGGGGTCAACCGACCCCGCTATGTCTGTTGTGGAGGGCAAAGCACCCCGAGACCAAACGTCTCTCAATGGTGTCTTTCCCTGGGAAGCCAATCTTCGAACCCCTTTACTCGTTATGCCTGGGATAAAGTCGGGATTCCCAATGATTGGTGTTAAAGGAGAGGGGAGATCCAAGGAGCGCAAGACAGTTCTAGTGACCCCCAACGTTGCTCCTATTAGTGGGTGTTCGCTCATGTCGCTGGGTGGGTCAGCCTGAATCCATGGCGAAGATACCAGTGGCAAAGAGGCCTCTGCAATCTCGAGGGTTACCCACTGCTTGGAGTCCGCATGGCAGTGCCAATCCACCACCCGAGCGAGGTGGGCAGCCCTGTAGTAATTGAGTATGTCTGGTATACCCAGACCCCCACGGGCCTTTGGCAGAGAAAGGGCCCGTAGTTTAATTCTGGCGGGTCTATGTGACCAGATGAAATCTCTGAAGAGGCCGCGCAGTTGCCCAAAAAAGTCCATGGGGATCCGTATCGGGATGGTTTGTAGAAGGTACAGGATCTGCGGTAGGATGGTCATCTTCAACGTCGCACAGCGTCCGAACAAGGTGAGAATCAAGAAATGCCAAAGCTTGAGTTCTGCCTTCAGCTTGGCAAGAAGAGGGACAAAGTTGGCCAGGTACAGGTCCTTCAGATCCGAGGTCACAAATATGCCCAGATATTTGATGGGGGCCGCTGACCAGTTAAACTCGAAAGCGTAGCGGAGCCTGTCCCAAGTCGCTGGTGGAGTTGTGACATTCAATGCGGCCGACTTAGCCACATTTATTTTGTAGTATGAAAGTTCGCCGTACACCCGTAGGGCCTCCAGGATGTTGGGGAGGGAAATGTCGGGAGAGGACACAAAAAATATCAGGTCATCCGCATAGGCGGCGACCTTGTGGTGACCGGAGAGATCCTGGATCCCTTTAATGTCTGGGTTGCCTCTGACTGAGCACAGGAAGGGCTCAAGGGTAAGGATGAAAATGATCGGGGACAGGGGGCAGCCCTGTCTCGTGCCATTTCCCAGAGAGAAATAATCCGACCTCCAGTCATTGGCTCTCACCGCCGCAGAGGGATGTGAATATAAAGCGAGAATCCAGTGGAGCATATTGGGGCCTAGACCAATATGTGACAGGGCGGCCCGCAAGAAATGCCAGGCCACCCTGTCAAAGGCCTTCTCTGCATCGGTCGATAACAGGAGCAACGAGATACTGTATTTTGTCCGTGTGAAAGTTATAGAGTCCACCAGGCCCAGACTGGGATGAAAAATAGGCCCGGGCATTTTAGATTGGGCAGCCCGATCCCTTGGGGGGGTGTGGGAGGAGATGGGAGGGGGGGTGGCGTTCGCATGGGTGGTCGGTGCTGGAATATTCTGAGAGACATTTCAATCCAGTAAAGAGACATCCCCGACCTGCAAAGAGACACCCTCAGTCCAGCAAAGAGACAGTCCCAGTCCAGCACAGAGACAGCCCCAATATCCAGCAAAGAGACTGCCCCAATATCCAGCAAAGAGACTGACCCAATTCCCAGCAAAGAGACAGACCCAATATCCAGCACAGAGACAGACCCAATATCCAGCACAGAGACAGCCCCAATATCCAGCAAAGAGACAGCCCCAATATCCAGCAAAGAGACTGCCCCAATATCCAGCACAGAGACTGTGCCAATATCCAGTAAAGAGACTGCCCCAATATCCAGAAAAGAGACAGCCCCAATATCCAGCAAAGAGACAGCCCCAATATCCAGCACAGTGACTGTCCCAATATCTAGCAAAGAGACTGCCCCAATATCCAGCAAAGAGACAGCCCCAATATCCAGCAAAAAGACAGCCCCAATATCCAGCACAGAGACTGTCCCAATATCCAGCAAAGAGACAGCCCCAATATCCAGCAAAGAGACAGCCCCAATATCCAGCACAGAGACTGTCCCAATATCCAGCAAAGAGACTGCCCCAATATCCAGCAAAGAGACAGCCTCAATATCCAGCACAGAGACTGTACCAATATCCAGCACAGAGACAGCCCCAATATCCAGCAAAGAGACAGCCCCAATATCCAGCAAAGAGACAGCCCCAATATCCAACAAAGAGACAGCCCCAATATCCAGCACAGAGACTCTCCCAATATCCAGCACAGAGACTGCCCCAATATCCAGCTCAGAGACTGCCCCAATATCCAGCAAAGAGACTGCCCCAATCCACCCCCATTCCCCGCCGCTGCAGGGCGTGACTTTGGCTGTACACGCCGGATCAGTTCACAGTGCACTCACCTTTGGTGGTGGTGCTAAAGGCCTCAGCCATGGCTTCTCCGTCCCTCCTCCTCTCCGGCATCCTGGTTGCCAGGTGCTCAGCGGTTGAAGTGCGCATGCCAAAATAGGGACGTTCAGTTCTGCGGCGGGCTATGTTGCATTGGAACGGCTTGGTGCGTGGGAATGGAGACACTCTTTCCTCTCCTCCCACCACCTCCCAGCGCGGCCAGCCCTGCATATTAGAACCCGCGTGTGGCCTGGTGGCCCCCGCCAGGCCAGGCCCAGTGGGCCCTATGGCCAGTCCGGGCCTGGAGTCCACAAATTATGGGATATACTGCATCTGAATTGCTGGGAGGAGGGAGCAGGAGAAGCTGAGCTTCTGAGTCATTGCTGGGAGGAGGGAGCAGCAGGAGGAGCTGAGCTTCTGTGTCATTGCTAGGAGGAGACAGCAGGAGGAGCTGAGCTACTGTGTCATTGCTAGGAGGAGACAGCAGGAGGAGCTGAGCTTCTGATTCATTGCTGGGAGGAGGGAGCAGGAGGACCTGAGCTTCTGAGTCATTGCTGGGAGGAGGGAGCAGGAGGACCTGAGCTTCTGAATCATTGTTGGGAGGAGAGAGCAGGAGGAGCTGAGTTTCTGATTCATTGCTGGGAGGAGGGAGCAGGAGGAGCTGAGCTTCTGTGTCATTGCTAGGAGGAGACAGCAGGAGGAGCTGAGCTTCTGTGTCATTGCTAGGAGGAGACAGCAGGAGGAGCTGAGCTTCTGATTCATTGCTGGGAGGAGGGAGCAGGAGGAGCTGAGCTTCTGAGTCATTGCTGGGAGGAGGGAGCAGGAGGAGCTGGGCTTCTGAGTCTTTGCTGGTAGGAGGGAGCAGGAGGAGCTGAGCTTCTGAGTCCTTGCTTGGAGGAGGGAGAAGGGGAGCTGAGCTTCTGATTGATTGCTGGGAGAAGGGAGCAGAGGAGCTGAGCTTCTGATTCATTGCTGGGGGAATGAGGAGGAGAAGCTGAGCTTGTGAGTCTCTGCTGGGAGGGGGAAGCAGGAGGAACTGACCTGTCAAGTCATTGTTGGGAGGGGGAGCAGGAGGAGCTGAGCTAGAGAGCCAATGCTGCAAGGGGGAAGCAGGATGAGCCGAGTTGCTCATTTACTGGAATGGGAGAGAAGGGGGAGCTGAGCTGTTGGGGCACTGCTGGTAGGGGGTGCAGAGGCAGCTGAGTCATAGAATCTGTGCTACAAAGGAGGAGCTGAACTGCTAAGTGAGTGCTGGTGAATAGAAGCAGGGACAACTGAGCTAGGGGTAGAAGGGGGAGCTGAGTTGCTAAGGTGCTGGGTCACTGTTGGTAGAGGAAGCAGGGGGAGAACAAATACTGCTGGGGGGAGCAGGGGAAGCTGAACAAATTCTACTGGGGAAGGGGAGGAGCAATTGAAGCTGAGCTGCATATTTCGTCTGTGAGCGTAAGAAGGGAAAACTTAGCTGCTGAGTCACTGCTGGGAGGGAGGAACTGGAGAAGATTTTTTTTTATTTGGAATAGCGTAAGGAAGGATTATACCCCATCATGTTTGTTTTTTTACTATCAGTGTATCATTGGGGAGATTTACCTCCAATTCCTGTCCCATAGCCAGGAAGTGAGAGGAAATCCCTGCAAATTTAAGGGAATCCATTGA
>BLSH010269210.1:128046-160966 GCA_018402905.1 Glandirana rugosa
AAAATGCACTGATTACTGTGTAAATGCCCCCTGCAGGTTAACCCCTTAACTGCCAATGGCATTTACACAGTAATCAGTGCATTTTTATAGCACTGATCGCTGTATAAATGCTAATGGTCCCAAAAAAGTGTCAAAATGGTCCGACATGTCCACTGAAATATCGCAGTGCCGCTAAAAATCGCAGATCGCCGCCATTACTAGTAAAAAATAAAAAAAAAATAAAAACCCCAGAAATGAATTCTCATCCACTTTTGCGCAAACCAATCAATAAACGCCGATTGTGATTTTTTTAATCGCAAATATGATGAAGAATATAAATCGGCCAAAAACGGTGAAAAAAAATGTTTTTTAATATTTTTTTTTGGATTTGTATTTTAGCAAAAATAAGAAATTTGCAAAATTGTCGCTCTTCTTTTGTTTATAGCGGCGATCAGAAATGACGCAGAGGTGATCAAATACCACCAAAAGAAAGCTCTGTTTGTGGGGAAAAAAGGACACAAATTTCGTTTGGGTACAACGCCACACGACCGCGCAATTGTCAGTTAAAGCGACGCAGCGCCGAATCGCAAAAAGGGCTCCTGTCCTAAAGCTGGAAATCCCTCCGGGGCTGAAGTGGTTAAAGGAAGGTGACCCCCTGACATGCCACAATTGGCATGTCATTTTTTTTGGGGGGGGGACCAGGGACCCTGTTTTCACAGAGAGGAATGAAGCCATGAGGAATGGCCTGCATGGGTGTCCTTCATGAAGGAAGCCTCTCCTAATGCCCATGCACAAAAAAGCCCACCTAGAATTTGCCTGGGCCCATGCTGAAAAAGAAGAAGACTAGTGGGAGTCTACACTCTGGAGTGATGCGACCAAGATAAATGTTTTTGGAACTGTTGACCTCATAACTGTATGGCATTGCAAAAGTGAGGAGTACAAAGAACACTGCATGGTGAGACATGGTGGTGGCAGCGTCCTTCTGTGGGGCTGCATGAGTGCTGCTGGTGTCGGGGAGCTACATTTCATTGATGGTATCATGAATTCACAGATGTAATGCTCTATATTGGAAGAGAAGATGCCACCATCACTCCGTGCCCTTGGTCGTTGTGCACTTTTCCAACATGGCAATGATCCAAAACACACATCTAAGGCCACTGCTGCATTTCTGAAGAACCGGGTGAAGGTGATTCAGTGGCTGTCTCCTGATCTGAACCCAATCGGGGGCACCTATGGGGAATTCTGAGGAGATGAGCATCACTCTCCATCCAGCATCCAGGCTGTAAAAGAGGTCGTTCATGAAGAATAGAAAAAAGATAGACGTTGGTATAAATGGCCAACTTGTTCATTCCATGCCTAGAAGACTTGGTGATGTCCTTACAAATCATGGAGGTCATACAGAATACTAGATGGAGGAGTTTATGTTGCGGGGTGTATTCATTTTTCCATCAACTAATTTGAACTGAAGGTTTTGTAATCTAAGGCTCCTTTCACACGGGCTTTCCGTTCAGGTTCGTCTGTCCGTTTTTCAGGCGGACCTGAACGGGCGCTCCATGCAGCCCTATGGGGCTGCGGATGTCAGCGGTGACACGTCCGCTGACGTGTGCCGCTCTCCGATCCGATCCCGTCTGTGAAATCCAGACGGATGGAAACCCTATTTTCTATCCGTCTGTAGAATCGGATTGGATCGGATGAAAACGGAGAGGCGGATCCATTTTCATCCGATCTCCACAGCGGAGATCGGGGCTCTGACAGATCTGCCATCCACCTGCTCAGCGGATTGATCCCTGCTGACTCCGCAAACGGATTAGCCCGTGTGAAAGGGGCCTTAGTTATATTATTAACCTTATTTTCATGTAATGAGCTAAACAAATATTCTATAAAACTCAGTCATGTCAAAATTTTGGAAATTGTTCATCAAGATGTTGATGTAAATCTTACTTTTCAAAAGGGGTGTACTCATTTATGCTGAGCACTGTGTACAGCTGGAGTATTATATATAATATTAGGGGGAGTATTGTGTATAATATTAGGAGGGGTATTTTATATAATATTAGGGGGAGTATTATATATAATATTAGGAGGGGTATTGTGTATAATATTAGGGGGAGTATTATATATAATATTAGGAGGGGTATTGTGTATAATATTAGGTGGAGTATATAAGGTAATATTAGGTAGAGTATTGTATATAATATTAGGGGGAGTATTATATATAATATTAGGAGGGGTATTGTATATAATATTAGGGGGAGTATTGTATATAATATTAGGTGGAGTATATAAGGTAATATTAGGAGGGGTATTGTATATAATATCAGGGGGAGTATTGTAGGTAGTATTAGGTGCAATATTACAGAATATAATACATGATACATTGTATATAGTATTAGGTGGAGTATACCAGATATCAGGCAGAGTACTACAGATATTATTACAGTGGAGTATTATATATAAGGTAATATTAGGAGAAGTATTGTATATAATATTAGGTGGAGTAGATAAGGTAATATTAGGAGGGTATTGTATATAATATTAGGGGGAGTATATAAGGTAATATTAGGTGGAGTATTGTATATAATATTAGGTGGAGTATATAAGGTAATATTAGGTGGAGTATTGTATGTAATATTAGGGGGAGTATATAAGGTAATATTAGGAGGCGTATTGTATATAATATCGGGTGGAGTATTGTAGGTAGTATTAGGTGCAATATTACAGAATATAATAGATGATACATTGTATATAATATTAGGTGGAGTATACCAGATATCAGGCAGAGTACTACAGATATTATTACGGTGGAGTATTATATATATTAGGTGGAGTATATAAGGTAGTATTAGGTACTGTATATAATATCGGGTGGAGTATTGTAAGTGATATTAGGAAGGGTACTGTAGGTAATATTAGGTGGAATATTACAGAATATAATATATGGTACATTGCATATAATATTAGGTGGAGTAAACCAGATAATATCAGGCAGAGTACTACATAAAGTATCTCACAAAAGTAAGTACACCCCTCACTTTTTTGTAAATATTTTATTCTATCTTTTCATGTGACAACACAGAATAAATGACACTTTGCTACAATGTAAAGTAGTGAGTGTACAGCTTGTATAACAGTGTAAATTTGATGTTCCCTCAAATTACTCAACACACAGCCATTAATGTCTAAACCGCTGGCAACAAAAGTGAGTACACCCCTAAGTGAAAATGTCCAAATTGGGCCCAATTACCCATTTTCCCTCCCCGGTGTCATGTGACTCATTAGTGTTACAGGGTCTCAGGCATGGGCGTCCGCAGAACTTTTTTCAGGGGGGGACATCATTTTAAGGTCACCAATGCTCTGCCCCTCTTTGACAATGTCATTATCACATTACCATGGTCAGGGACTGCAGACATGGTACAGGAGATGGTCAGAGACTGCAGACATGGTACAGGAGATGGTCATGGAGTGCAGACATAGTACAGGAGATGGTCAGAGACTGCAGACATGGTACAGGAGATGGTCAGGGACTGCAGACATGGTACAGGAGATGGTCAGGGACTGCAGACATGGAACAGGAGATGTTCAGGGACTGCAGACAGGGAACAGGAGACGGCCAGAGACTGCAAACATGGTACAGGAGATGGTCAGAGACTGCGGAAATAGTACAGGAGATGGTCAGAGACTGCAGACATACTACAGGAGATGGTCAGAGACTGCGGCCATACTACAGGAGATGGTTAGAGACTGCGGACATGGTACAGGAGACGGTCAGAAACTGCGGACATTGTATAGGAGATGGTCAGAGACTTCGGACATGGAACAGGAGATGGTCAGGGACTGCAGACATAGTACAGGAGATGGTCAGAGACTGCAGACATGGAACAGGAGATGGTCAGAGACTGCAGACATGGTACAGGAGATGGTCAGGGACTGCAGACATGGAACAGGAGATGGTCAGAGACTGCAGACATGGTACAGGAGATGGTCAGGGACTGCAGACATAGTACAGGAGATGGTCAGGGACTGCAGACATACTACAGGAGATGGTCATAGACTGCAGACATGGAACAGGAGATGGTCAGAGACTGCAGACATGGTACAGGAGATGGTCAGGGACTGCAGACATAGTACAGGAGATGGTCAGAGACTGCAGACATGGAACAGGAGATGGTCAGAGACTGCAGACATGGTACAGGAGATGGTCAGGGACTGCAGACATAGTACAGGAGATGGTCAGAGACTGCAGACATAGTACAGGAGATCGTCAGAGACTGTGGACATGACACAAGAGACAGAGACTGCATACATGGCTCAAGAGGACAAGGACCTAGTGGAGAACCCCTGATCCAATCCCTGATTCCAGGGGGGGGGGCAATAGCCCCCCCTTGCCCCTACCTGTGGACGCCCATATTCTCAGGTGTGAATGGGGAGCAGTTGTGTTAAATTTGGTGTTATCGCTCTCACTCTCTCATACTGGTCACTGGAAGTTCAATATGGCACCTCATGGCAAAGAACTCTCTGAGGATTTGAAAAAAAGAAATGTTGCTCAGTCTACATAAAGATGGCCTAGGCTATAAGAAGATTGCCAAGACCCTAAAACTGAGCTGACAGGTTCCACTCAGAAGAGGCCTCACCATGGTCGATCAAAGAAGTTGAGTGCAGTGCTCAGCGTCATATCCAGAGGTTGTCTTTGGGAAATAGATGTATGAGTGCTGCCACCATTGTTGCAGAGGTTGAAGTGGTGGGGGGTCAGCCTGTCAGTGCTCAGACCATACGCCGAACACTGCATCAAATTGGTCTGCATGGCTGTCGTCCCAGAAGGAAGTCTCTTCTAAAGATGATGCACAAGAAAACCCGCAAACAGTTTGCTGAAGACAAGCAGACTAAGGACATGGATTACTGGAACCATGTCCCGTGGTCTGATGAGACCAAGATAAACTTATTTGGTTTAGATGGTGTCAAGGTCTGGGGCTGCATGAGTGCTGCCGGCACTGGGGAGCTACAGTTCATTGAGGGAACCATGAATGCCAACATTTACTGTGACTTACTGAAGCAGAGCACGATCCCCTCCCTTCGGAGACTGGGCCACAGGGTAGTATTCCAACATGATAACGACCCCAAACACACCTCCAAGACGACCACTGCCTTGCTAAAGAAGCTGAGGACTCTGGTGAACTCCATGCCCAAGAGGGTTAAGGCAGTGCTGGAAAATAATGGTGGCCACACAAAATATTGACACTTTGGGCCCAATTTGGACATTTTCACTTAGGGGCGAAACAAGTAGAAGATGAACCCCCTGTGGAACTTTAACGGGAGAACCAACTCACCAAGAAGTAGTCATAGTAAAATTCTACATATATTTGTATAGTTTAAAATGAACATTCCAAAATTGACAAATAGATAACAAAAGATATTTTTACATGACAATTGTCATGTAAAAATATCTTTTGTTATCTATTTGTCAAGTTTGTTTGTACACTGTCCATGTTGGGTATCGCCCATCACCACTATGGAATGTTCATTTTAAACTATACAAATAAATGTTAAATTTTACTATGACTACTTCTTGGTGAGTTGGTTCTCCCGTCAAAGTCCCACTGGGGGTTCATCTTCTGCTTGTTCTGTCCAATTAGGGATGGGGACATAACCAGCTGCCCTTATATTTACTTAATACATACAACTGCCAAGACTTTTGTTGGTTTAGACATTAATGGCTGTGTGTTGAGTTATTTTGAGGGGACAGCAAATTTACACTGTTATACAAGCTGTACACTCACTACTTTACATTGTAGCAAAGTGTCATTTCTTCAGTGTTGTCACATGAAAATATAGAATAAAATATTTACAAAAATGTGAGGGGTGTACTTACTTTTGTGAGATACTGTACCTTTAACCACTTGCCGACCGCCCGCCGCAGCGTGACGGCGACAAGGTGGTTCGTTATCGTGAAACGTCGTCGTCCGTTCTGTGAGAGGGGGAAGGGCTGTGATCACTTCCCTTCCCCTGCTAGGGCAGCCCACACACAGTTAGAACACGCCCAGGGAACACTGTTAACCCTTAGAGCGCCCCCTCCAGGTTAACCCCTTCACTGCCAATGGCATTTACACAGTAATCAGTGCATTTTTATAGCACTGATCGCTGTATAAATGCCAATGGTCCCAAAAAAGTGTCAAAATGTTCCGACATGTCCGCCCCAATATCGCAGTACCGCTAAAAATCGCAGATCGCCGCCATTACTAGTAAAAAATTAAAAAAAATAAAAACCCCAGAAATGAATTCTCATCATCCGTAAACGCGACCACTTTTGCGCAAACCAATCAATAAACGCCGATTGCAATTTTTTTTTACCACAAATATGAGGAAGAATATAAATCGGCCAAAACCGATGAAAAAAAAATGTTTGTTTATATTTTTTTTTGGATTTGTATTTTATCAAAAAGTAATAAATTTGGTTTTTTTTGTAAAATTGTCGCTCTTCTTTTGTTTATAGCGGCGATCAGAAATGACGCAGAGGGGATCAAATACCTCCAAAAGAAAGTTCTATTTGTGGGGAAAAAAAGGACACAAATTTTGTTTGGGTACAACGTCGCACGACCCTCAGTTAAAGCGACGCAGCGCCGAATCGCAAAAAGTGCTCTGGTCCTAAAGTGTGAAATCCTTCCAGGGCTGAAGTGGTTAAAAGCAAAATATCAAAAAAAAAAATATTGGTGTTTTGCTTTAAAAAAAAAAAATTTGTTTACTTCTGCCCTAGACCGGAAGTGACGTCATAACGTTGCTCTGGTCCTCCACGACCATAGAGTCGATCAGAGATGATCTGGTCTCTGTTTACCTCTATGGCCATCAGATCATTTCTTGGGTGTGCCGGTAAAAACGGTAAACCCAAGAAACACTAAGGTGATAGATATAATAAAATATTTACAAAAATGTGAGGGGTGTAGTCACTTTTGTGAGATACTGTATATTATTATGGTAGAGTATTATATATATTAGGGGGAGTATATAAGGTAATATTAGGAGGGGTATTGTGTATAATATTAGGGGGAGTATATAAGGTAATATTAGGAGGCGTATTGTATATAATATTAGGTGGAGTATATAAGGTAATATTAGGAGGGGTATTGTATATAATATCAGGGGGAGAATTGTAGGTAATATTAGGGGAAATATTACAGAATATAGTAGATGGTACGTTGTATAGAGTATTAGGTGGAGTACACCAGATAATATCAGGCGGAGTACTACAGATATCATTAGGTGGAGTATTTTAGAGAACTTTAGGTGGAGTATTAGCCGGTAAGCCCCATCTTGCAGACCCTCAGTGTCCGGATTTTTCCATTTGCTGGTGGAGCACCGGGAGATAATGAGATATTAATCCCCTTAGGAGTCCAGTCTCCCTTGTGGATGGCTCTCCAGGGTCAGAGATAGGGGGATCTCTCTGTCTAGAAATGAAATGAGATGTAAAGTGTCCTGAGCTAATCACACAGCTGCCAGTCCCTCCCAGCATCCTAATCATATCCTTATAAACAGGAATCGACCCCGGGCCGGCGCTCAATAGCAGGATTTATCAGCCTAAGAGCTTTGTATTGAGCGGCTGCCTTGCCTTGGTTAATCACGAGTCATTCGCATCAATAGAAGGCCTGCTATTGAGTGCCTGGCAGAAATTAGCTGTGGATTACAGGGTTAGGCTGTGTTCAGGGGAGGGCTATGCTTCATAATCAACATGTTCAGCTGAGGCGGCGATAACAAGACATCGCCATTAACCTCTCGATTGCCACCCCATGCTGGACACCACTTGGTCAGCGCTGCATAGAGATATGTGAGGATAGGCCTCAGGCCATAGCCGGCTACAGGGAGATGTGTCCGGGGTGAGGACATAGAGCTAGACAGGGACAAAGAGGGGTCTCAGAGCTCAACTCCACCTATATGTCATAAAACAGACAATGCAGCACTGCACTCTACAGCACTCTACCCTCTTATACCAGAGCACTTCACCCTACAGCACTCTACCCTCTTATACCAGAACACTGCACCCTACAACACTTTACCCTCTTATACCAGAGCTCTGCACCCTACAGCACTCTACCCTCTTATACCAGAACACTGCACCCTACAACACTCTACCCTCTTACACCAGAGCTCTGCACCCTACAACACTTTACCCTCTTACACCAGAGCTCTGCACCCTACAACACTTTACCCTCTTACACCAGAGCTCTGCACCCTACAGCACTCTACCCTCTTATACCCGAGCACTTCACCCTACAACACTCTACCCTCTTATACCAGAACACTGCACCCTACAACACCCTACCCTCTTATACCAGAGCACTTCACCCTACAGCACTCTACCCTCTTATACCAGAACACTGCACCCTACAGCACTCTACCCTCTTATACCAGAGCACTTCACCCTACAGCACTCTACCCTCTTATACCAGAGCACTTCTCCCTACAACACTCTACCCTCTTATACCAGAACACTGCACCCTACAACACTCTACCCTCTTATACCAGAGCTCTACACCCTACAACACTTTACTCTCTTATACCAGAGCTCTGCACCCTACAGCACTCTACCCTCTTATCCCAGAGCTCTGCACCCTACAGCACTCTACCCTCTTATCCCAGAGCTCTGCACCCTACAGCACTCTACCCTTTTATACTAGAGCACTGCACTCTACCCTCTTATACCAGAGCTCTGCACCCTACAGCACTCTACCCTCTTATACCAGAGCTCTGCATTCTACAGCACTCTACCCTCTTATACCATAGCTCTGCACCCTACAGCACTCTACCCTTTCATACCAAAGCTCTGCACCCTACAACACTCTACCCTCTGATACCAGAGTTCTACACCCTACAGCAGTCTACCCTCTTATACCAGAGCTCTGTATCCTACAGTACTCTACCCTCTTATCCCGGAGCACTGCACCATACAGCACTCTACCCTCTTATACCAGAGCTCTGCACCATACAGCACTCTACCCTCTTATCCCAGAGCCCTGTACCCTACAGCACTCTACCCTTTTATACTAGAGCACTGCACTCTACCCTCTTATACCAGAGCTCTGCACTCTACAGCACTCTACCCTCTTATACCATAGCTCTGCACCCTACAGCACTTTACCCTTTTATACCAAAGCTCTGCACCCTACCCTCTGATACCAGAGTTCTACACCCTACAGCAGTCTACCCTCTTATCCCAGAGCTCTGTACCCTACAGTACTCTACCCTCTTATGCCAGAGCACTGCACCATACAGCACTCTACCCTCTTACACCAGAGCTCTGCACCTAACAGCACTCTACTCTGATATACCAGGGCTCTGCACCCTTCAGCACTCTACCCTCTTATACCAGGGCTCTGTACCCTTCAGCACTCTACCCTCTTCTACAAGAACACTGCATCTTACAGCACTCTACCCTCTTATCCCAGAGCACTGCACCCTACAGCACTCTACCCTCTTATCCCAGAGCCCTGTACCCTACAGCAGTCTACCCTTTTATACTAGAGCACTGCACTCTACCCTCTTATACCAGAGCTCTGCACCCTACAGCACTCTACCCTCTTATACCAGAGCTCTGCACCCTACAGCACTCTACACTCTTATACCAGAGCTCTGCATTCTACAGCACTCTACCCTTTTATACCAAAGCTCTGCACCCTACAACACTCTACCCTCCGATACCAGAGTTCTACACCCTACAGCAGTCTACCCTCTTATCTCAGAGCTCTGTACCCTACAGTACTCTACCCTCTTATCCCGGAGCACTGCACCATACAGCACTCTACCCTCTTATACCAGAGCTCTGCACCATACAGTACTCTACCCTCTTACACCACAGCTCTGCACCTAACAGCGTTCTACCCTGATATACCAGGGCTCTGCACCCTTCTGCACTCTACCCTCTTATACCAGGGCTCTGTACCCTTCAGCACACTACCCTATTCTACAAGAACACTGCACCTTACAGCACTCTACCCTCTTATCCCAGAGCACTGCACCCTACAGTACTCTACCCTCTTATCCCAGAGCTCCGCACTCTACAGCACTCTACCCTCTTATACCAGAGCTCTGCACTCTACAGTACTCTACCCTCTTATCCCAGAGCTCCACACTCTACAGCACTCTACCCTCTTATACCATAGCTCTGCACCCTACAGCACTTTACCCTTTTATACCAAAGCTCTGCATCCTACAGCACTCTACCATCTGATACCAGAGTTCTACACCCTACAGCAGTCTACCCTCTTATCCCAGAGCTCTGTACCCTACAGTATTCTACCCTCTTATGCCGGAGCACTGCACCATACAGCACTCTACCCTCTTATACCAGAGCTCTGCACCATACAGCACTCTACCCTCTTACACCAGAGCTCTGCACCTAACAGCACTCTACCCTGATATACCAGGGTTCTGCACCCTTCAGCACTCTACCCTCTTATACCAGGGCTCTGTACCCTTCAGCACTCTACCCTCTTCTACAAGAACACTGCACCTTACAGCACTCTACCCTCTTATCCCAGAGCACTGCACCCTACAGCACTCTACCCTCTTATCCCAGAGCCCTGTACCCTACAGCACTCTACCCTTATATCTCAGAGCACTGCACCCTACAGCATTCTACCTTCCTATTCCAGGGCCCTGTACCCTACAGCACTCCACCCTCTTATCCCAGAGCTCTTCACCTTACAGCACTCTACCCTTATATCTCAGAGCACTGCACCTTACAGCACTCTACCCTCTTATCCCAGGGAACTGCCCCCTACAGCATTCTACCCTCTTGTCCCAGGGCCCTGCACCCTACAGCACTCTACCCTCTTGTCCCAGGAGCACTGTGCCCGATAGCATTTTATTCTCTTATCTTAGAGGCACTGCATACTATAGCACTCTACCCTTTTATTAAAAAAAGTACACCTATAGGCTTTACTAGCCAAGTAGAATTGGTATCCTCAGACCTACCAATAAGCAGGTTGAGGGTTGGGATTTTAGGCTCAACTGTTTTTCTTTCTGAAAATGTAAAATAAGTTGAAGAGATTCTGATTCTGCAGTTAGGTCAAGTAAAACCTCATTATTTAAAAAAACGTTTTCTAAAGAAACTCTGTTCTTATGTGACTGTGATGGCTGTGCATTAGGAAATCCACTTTCCTTTGAATGACCTCCATAGTCTAAGACAGGAATCTCCAAACTTTCTTAACAAGTGGCCACTTTACTGTCCTTCAGACTTTTGGGGGGCCCGACTGTAGCTAGTGAGAGTAGAAAATGCCCTAGCATCAGTGGAAGTAGACAATTTCTCAGGCTTGATGGTCAGTGGGACTAAAAATTGACCACTGGTCTAAGACATTTAGGCACTGCCATCCTGAAATCGATGGATTCAGCAGGTTCAGAGCTGTGATTCTAGTGAAGTTCTGTGAAGATCCTGCTCCTGCACGACATTGCTTGAGTTGAGTGCACCCTTTCGACTCCCAACAGTGGCTTACATCCCAGAGGGGACAATTCGAGTATCTTCTCCTGAACCATCATTGCTGGTACAGGAATTCCTCCTTATACCATAGCCTAGTGTGGTCAATGTGACACTGCCCCCTGACAGCTGGACACCTAGTTGGGTTTCACATGGACTCGAGACTTAACATTGATATTGTGGGAACTTTCTGCTGTGTGTTCCATGATTACACTTCTGGCCGTGTCTTCACTTACCTATCAGCCTGTAGTAGTAGAGCCAGAGAGAACTTACCACAATCTAGGGCAACTGCCCCCCCCCCTACTTTTCCTGGGCCTGCAAAAAGTGATGTAGCCACTGGCAGGGAGGAAGAAGCTGCTAGGGCTGGCACAGATGAGAATTGCCACCTGTAGATGAAACTTTTGGTAACTTAGAAGTTTTAGATAACCAGTGATGAAATTTTAATTTTTGCAGGCAGGTCTGGTGACAGGGTCCCTTTAACCTGACACTCTTACTATGAAAGCTGCAGGACTATATATTAATATCAGGACCTTTGTGTACCGCTGTAATTAATATGATGGAGAATAGCGAGGTTTTTATTCAGGCTTTGCCTGACATCATGAAACTGGAGAAAGCTGCCTGATTTGCAGCACAATAGAGGCCGGGGAGCCGTGATTGTGTTGTGTCAGGTTTCATTGTCACATCACGCACCCTCACTGACTCTACCTGAAAAGTCCAAAAGGAGCTCACTGACGCCGGCCATAGATATCTCAGCATTGACGCCAGCTATAGACATCTCAGCACACACACTGACACTGACTATATAGAATTCAGCATTGACCCTGACTACACAGATATCAGCAATAGTGATAAGTCTAACATACACTATATTGTCAAAAGTATTGGGACACCTGCCTTTACACACACGTGTACCTTAACCCCTACAGATCCGCGCTATTGCCAAAGTACGGCTCCAGCACGGATCTGAAATGCTGGGACGACGTCCTGTGCATGCTCCCGCCAAGCCCCCTGGGGCAGCGCGCGCACGTGGCCGCCGCACGCTGAGCGGGCGTGCCCGTGGGTCGGGCGGACTCGACGTCCGCTCGAGACCCACCATCGCCTACAGAGCTGCAGAACGGGGAACTGCTGATGTAAACATGGTGGTTCTCTACTGATCCCTGTCACTGGGATCAGTTAGATCTGTTATGTCCCAGCCAGCCCTGCCCCCTCACAGTTAGAACACGCCCAGGGAACATATTTAACCCCTTCACTCTCCCCTGCAGGTTAACCCCTTCACTGCCAATGACATTTACACAGTAATCAGTGGATATTTACATTCTGATCGCTGTATAAATGTCATTGGTCCCAAAAATGTGTAAAAAATGTCCGACATTTCTGCTGCAGTATCGCAGTCCCGATAAAAATCGCAGATCGCCGCCATTACCAGTAAAAAAAATAAAAAATAAATAAAAATGCCATAAATCAATTCCCATAGTTTGTAGACGCGATAACTTTTGTGCAAACCAATCAAACGCAGATTGAGATTTTTTTTTACCAAAAATATGTAGAAGAATATATATCGGCCTAAACTGATGAATATTTTTTTTTTTTTTTTATGGATTTGTATTTTAGCGAAAAGTAAAAAAATATTGTTCTTTTTTGCAAAATCGTATATCATTTTTTGTCTATAGCGGTGATCAGAAATGACACAGAGGGGATCAAATACCACCAAAAGAAAGCTCTATTTGTGGGGAAAAAAGGACGCAAATTTTATTTGGGTACAGCGTCGCACGACCGCGCAATTGTCATTCAAAATGCGACAGCGCTGAAAACCAAATATTGGTCTGGGCAGGAGGGGGGTTTAAGTGCCCAGTAAGGAAGTGGTTAAAGGCATCCCAGTCTTAGTCCATAGGGTTCAATATTGAGTTGGCCCACCCTTTGCAGCTATAACAGCTTCAAGGATGGTATTGCACGGCATCAGCTAGTGCCGAATGTGTAAATAAATAAAAAAATGTAAATAAATAAATAAATAATTACTCATGTGCAGTAATAAATCTGTAAACATTTATAAACACCTTTTCCTAGCAAGTGATCATCAAATTATAACGTTCATTACATAAAGTGTCATAGTGCTTCAGTGCAAACAGGGCTGGTGCAAGGATTTTTGACACCCTAGGCGAAACCTCATTTTGCTGCCTCCCCTTGGCTCCACCCCTGACTCCACCCCTTTTCCCTGCCCAGCCTGATCAGCGCCAATGAATTGCAGCCTGATCAGCGCCAATCAAATGCAGCCTCACCTGTGCCCATCAAATACAGCTTCACCTGTGCCCATTAAATACAGCTTCACCTGTGCCCATCAAATACAGCCTCATGGGAGGTGGGGGCGGAGGGGGGGGGGGGTATTTGGCAGATCAGTCACTATTTCTATATACATTTGCAAATGGCATGCGATAATACAATCTCATTATCTCAGTCAGTCAGTGTCAGTTTTTAAATGAATCAATGCAGAGCAGCCAGTGACAGATCAACAGTGGCCAGGCGCCCCTAGGTGGCAGTGCGCCCTAGGCGGCCGCCTACTCCGCCTAGTGGTAGAGCCGGCCCTGAGTGCAAATCTGTTTTACTTTTATATAGAGGTGCCTTATGGTTTATGTGCCTTCACCCACACCACTGTGCTCTCTATGCGCTCATATTAGGGCCACCTCAATATAGCCACAACCAATTAGTATCCTTAGGGAGACATAGGTATCCTCTCCTGGTCACCTCCTCCTTATCTGTATAGCCCCGGCTGTCCTGCTCATTTGTCACCATAGGGCGCTCCAGAAGCCATGTTAGGGTTAGGTAAATAGAGTGCCTCTCATAGTGTAGTATGATAAATCAAACTGGTTTATTAAAAGCTAAATGTGCGCTTACATGCAAAACAGTTTAAAATTGCATTTGTAATAAAAACAACGGCGTCAGTCCGCCTCTCACATCACTTCCAGTATTCGGGATGTCAGGCCACGACCTACGCGTTGCGTCACAACACGTGACTTCTTCAGGGTTCCTATTCATAGAGGTCACCGGGGTTGTACTGTTTAACTTTTATGAATAGACTCTACATAATTTACTGATTACCACTGTCTGCAGTTTGTCTCGGATGTTTTTGAGGTATGTACAGCCACCGCATAGTCTGTATTCTCTGTACAAAGTCAGCTGCTTTTTTTTTTGGTCATATCTTATACTGTACTGCACGTATGTTATATTGTCCATTTCTGTTTACTCTGATTTAGTATTTTTTTCTCGGAAATGTAACACTTTTGGATGTAATTGGCTTTGAGGTACTATGGGGTGTTTACTGAGGAGAAGAGGATGGGGGGCATTCCAGAAGGGTATAAAACTTTTTTTTTTACATACTTATGATAAATATTTCATTTAAATCACTTAAAGTGAATCTGTAGCCACATTTCTTATGCATATCATAAGAACAACACAGAGACAGTGACTGATATTTCATGTTTTTATTATCATATTCTCTTTTTTTGGTTTCTTTATTCCCCTGAGCACCACAATCCAGCGTTTCACCGTAACTGCTGGATTCATGAAAAAGTTTTAGGCAGACAAAGGAAAATGTAAGCGATGAGCCACACTTCAGGTTCTCATGGTAAGACTGGATCTGATACTCGTCACAGCAAACATAGGCAACAATTCCCAGAATAATAACCACCTTATCTGGCAATCTAATTTAAAGCGAACCTGTCGTTTCAACTGGCACTTTCAACGAAGTCAAACAGTCTTGAAAAGTAGGCATCATAAAGTACCTGCTGGTGCCACTACATCTACTCAAAGTTCCCTTTACGTGTTTGAGGGGGGGACAAGGAATCCTTAACTGTACTCAGAGATCAAGAGGTAAACCAATGCTAACACCTTAATAGATAGGCAAGAGCTTGGTGGGGGACAGGCAAAGATTTATGTCAAGGATTTATGGAAGTAAGTCGCAGGAGGTCCAGGACTTCTTGTGTGAGAAGAAGCATCGTGTAAAGGCTGGTCTTAGTTAAAGTGGTTATAAAGCCTAAATATTTTTTTACCTTAATGCATTCCTTGCATTAAGGTAAAAAATGTTTAGACATCAGTATTGGCTCCTCACCCACCCCTTTGAACTTACCTGAGCACTCATTGGATCCAGTGCTGTGCACGTCTGCAGCTCTTCTCTCCCTTCACTTCTGGGTCTCACTGGCTTTGCTGGGGCACCGGAGACCACTGGCTCCTGCTACTGTCAATGAGGGAGCTGGGCCGAGTCCTGCTGTCTGTGTCAATGGATACAGCAGCGGGGCTTGAGAGCGAGCATGCACAAGTGCTCCCATGGGAAGCGGCTTTCCATGGGGGCACTGGACAGAAAGGAGAGGCTAGGAGCACTGGTGGGGGACCCGAGAAGAGGAGGTTCAGGGCCGCTCTGTGCAATTGCATTGCACAGAGCAGGTGAGTATAGACATATTTGTTATTTTTTCCTTTATAATCACTTTAGATATGAGTGACAAAATGACTGGTTCACTTTAAAGTGGCTTCTACCTTGGCCTCTTCTTTGCAACTGCCAGAGGAACCTTTACTTACGTGGTTAAGATATGTAGGGCCGTCATTTGCAATTATTACATTACTATATTAGAAACCTCAGTTTTAGGTGAATCCTGTGGGACTGTATTGACAATTGGCTTCATCATTAACTCAGCTCACAGGTTGTCTCACTATCTCCTTTAGATTCTAAATTTAATTCACAGTACGAAGGCGTGAGACTCCCTCACTTGGCTTGTTAAGAGAGGCAGAAGCTGGGAGGTCCACGGAGGTCATGAGCAACACAAGAAGCCCAATCGAGGATTCAATATACAAGCCCCTTGTGAAGATGGAAATCTTTCTGTGGACACACCAGCTGAACGTCTGATCAAGTAACTTATCACCCTACATTTATTTAATAGAAAACATGAGTAAAAATTGGACAACTCCACTGGAAAACAGTCTCTGTGTTGCCACAATTCAGCTCAAACAACTATGGCATTCTTTTAGATGTACCCGGAGAATAAAAAGCCAATTTCTGGCCCCTTTCAGTACTCCTGACCCTTGTACCCAACTAGTCTAGCAAGTCTATTGGTGTCAGGCAGAACATTGGCTTGGTCCACAAAATTGTTTTCTCCACTAAACTTTGGCAATTCCATTTTGAACATTGGTGTCTGAGAGGTAGACCAAAATACAGGAAGTCTTTCAGTGGGAACCTGAAATGTAGCTCAGTAAGCATAATAAAGGTGGTAAGGGTTAAGGGAACTACATTCTACAAGAAAAACATTGCAAAAGAAAAAACAGCCTAAGTGAAGTATAAAACAAAAAAACCAACAAAAAAAAAAAACCATACAAATGATAATTACATCATTCACAACTCTTCCCCCACAACCTTGTCTTGGAACAACGTTGTTTCAAGTTACAGTGAAATGTGTTCAGGGTTGATCTTTGGTATAACAGCTGAAAAACAGATTCTTCATTCCAGTAACCAAAAAAAAGAAGTTTTTTTTTGCAGCCATAAACCAGGCACAAAATCAAAAAGGGCTTGTCCTTGAATGTTCTTGTTTCCAGCATGTGAAGGTCCATTAAGGGAGAGCTAAAGGTACCATGGCTGGAGTTTCGGCACAGGCTCAAACATACATATAGACTCCTTTAAGCAAAGTAAAGAACTAGTCCGCTAGGGAGCCACCAGAGCCCGTCCAAAAGATATCACAAACCACTCAAATGAGGCTTTCCAGAGCAAGAATCAGTATGGATGAGTTAACACCTTCAGGAGAGAAATAATAACATATTGTCCTCTATGCTTTCCCGTCCCATCACGTGTTTTCTGCTGGTAACCAGAATATTGGGTGCTGTCACCAAACCTGCCACAAGTCTGGAGGAGGAAAGCAAGGAGAGACATGTCACATCAGGAATGGTCACTGCTGATCCTGGTCACCGGCAATATATATTATATATATAATGGTGCTGCGCTGCAAGAGTTCATAATGGCTCAACATTATTCTGGGAGTCTTGGTCATGAGAAGGGCTAATGTCTTGGTTGCTAAGCTATTCAAAAAGTTAAGATACCCACAAACACATGTTGACAAGTATCACTTTGTCCACAAGTTCCTCTAGATCATGTGTCCAACACAAGGCCTGCGGGCCTAATCCGGCCCGCCAGGCCATTTCATTTGGCCCTCGCAACCAGGGATTTTTTTTAGCTGGAAGCCTGCACACGATGCATAGCACACCCCTAAATCCTGCACTCTGTATATAGGGCAATCCTCAACCCTGCACTTTGTGCATGTCTCACCCTTCAACTCTATGCAAAGGACACCCTTGAAGCTGCACTCTGTACATAGAGCATCCACACTCCTGCCCCTCATTGCCCCTTTAAGATCCTCCCACTGTTATCGCAACTTGGCCGCACCCACCATTTGATGTGGTTCGGTGGGGAGGCAGGGTTGCATTCCTGCACCTATTCTGACAATAAATTTATATAGTCTTACAAATACATCTGGCCCTTTGAGGGCAACCATAATGCTGATGCAGCCCACAATGAAATTGAGCTTGATATTCCTGCTTTAGATCCTGAATTGGATCTAAGTGGAAGTGGAAGTTCAGCCTGTTTTAAATATAGTGGGGAGGGATGAGATCCTTTCTCTCCTTTGTTAGATATTGAATGTTTGGAAAGTACAGAAGGTGAATGGGCTGCTGGGACGTTTATTTTTAATGATTACTTCATTTGGAACTCAGGTCTGCTATATGTAAAGGAATTTGTTGTAGGCATCTCCCTGGGGAAAAATGGCCATGGGTCGGTATGTGTCCCAATTTAACTCATATGGGAATGCACCAGAAGCCATCAGTAGAGTTTGGAATTTGTATTTGCTAAGGTCACATTTGGTTAGAGCCAGCACATTTTGGAGTTCTCAGGATTTGGCACACCACCATCTTCTCATCTGATGTCATCAGGGTGCTGGCTGGCTCCTTGAGCTCGTTCCCTGATGATGTGCCTACACAGTAGGGCAGAGAGTTCCCGGCACATGTGTGGTGTGGCACAGGTTTCCCCAGAGCCTCCTGGGATGTGTGGCATCAAGATCCCAGGAGGCCCCAGGCAGGGGGTGATATAAATCTTGCCTAGTCATGAAAGGAAGAAGTGCAGGACTGTGTCCAGCAGAAACGCCGTTGAACGCCCCCCCCAACAATTTTTTTACTATCCAATTGTGTAATGGGAAGGCGTGGGGGGGGGTGGGCAAGTGGTAGGAGAGGGAGAAGGTAAACTTTAAGGCCTGTTTCACACTGATGTGGCTCTGCAAGCCACATTTTGTGTGGGCATGGCAGACGATTAATGTGAATTGCCTGAAACGCAGGAAAAGATCCCTGTTCCATTTTTTTAATCGCAGCCCAACACAGGAACTGCAAGTGCAGTGCGGTTCCTTGTGCGGGAGCAATTTCCCAAATAAGGATTAATGTTAACCACACACATCTCCAGCGTTTTTCTGTGCAGGTGTTGCAGCTGCGGGAACAGGTGCAGACCTGCAGTGGTGAACCAGGCCTGAGCTAGCCAATAAAGGGATCAGTTAATCTCTAAATCTTCTGCATTAATCAAGGACTAAAATGATACAAGACTGAAATTATTCTCCAGGATTGTTTCACTTATAAAAGTCCAGCATTTCATGAAGGGGGGACTGTTCTGGACTTGACCCCTGTGAAAAACATGTTGGCTCCAACTGAATGTGACATTTAAGTAAACACCTTCTGTACTCCACTCTTCTAGCACTTTGCTTCCTGAACAGATTTGAAATGTCTATTTCCTCACTGAGGAATTTTATCTTCTTTTTATGTTGTGGTCACTAAAGTAGGAAGTTAAGAATCCCCCAGACACCTCCTCCCCAACATGGACACAGACAACCATAAAAACCTAAGGCAAGATCTAACACTACCTCAATCTATCCAAAAGAATAAAAATACATTTGCTGCAATTACTGATTGATAATCTGCACCTTCAACAGCTACATGGTCATGATGTTAGAGGTTTATTTTGAGTGGAGCATTTTTAAAAAAAAATTCTTGTCCAACCTCGACTTATAACCAAACAAAATTTGGATTGGTATGCCCAACCCCTAACTAATTGAGAGATTTCCACCCAGCGTAATGTGGAGCCATTTTTACTCTATAATGTAACAAAGCTACCGTCTTTCCCATAGTATAACAATATATTATATATGTATATATAGTTTGTTATAAATATATAAGAATGAGGTAGACATAATGAGAATTTTCCCTTCTTTGGTATCTGATACAAATGACAAGGAGCCGAGAGAGGAGCAAACAGCGGCTATCACATTGGTACGAGGTCCAGTCTAGCTGAGGTCTGTCGGTCTGAGCTCAATGAGGACAATATTGGAAGAGTTGGATCAATGAAGGGGCTACTTCTGTTTGTGTACAGCGTGTTCTGCAAAGGACAACACTGGTCGTCAAACAATTATCAGAACAATATTAGTCGTGGTACTGGGTAAATATATCAGCAAGGCATTCTCACGAATACATCATTCTCAATGCTCTCATATAATATCAAATAATACCGTTCCCTAGAAACATCCTAAACACACAAGTGAGGACCGAGAGAGTATCACAGCATTCTACATAATAGTGGGGGGGAAACGTGGTCTGCTTATTCTAGCTTGGTCATAATGGTGTAACTTTATTAAGTCAGGTCCAGTGTGAATCAGCCGCCAATTTGCAGCAAATGATAGATGCAAAACATTTATCAATTTATACAGAGGTTCTGCACAATTTCCTTCTATTTCTGATCTACTGATCATAGGCCCCAAATTTGTCTACATTTCTTCCTGTGAATAGGGCACATCTTAGATCTATGGTAGATGTGAACCTTGGCTGAATCATTTACATTTAGTCTACTGTGAACTGTACATCATACCAGTTGCCTTTTTTCCTTTATAAATAATTGACCCTTTTTTCATCAGCTTAGTGCTGCTGATCTCCAGTGGCCTCTTTGAAGTCACTCCCTGTCTACATACACTCCAGCAATGGCAATATGGGATGTCCTGATGGGGATACCTCTGTAATGAGTGTTGAACATTTTAGTTTTGTGAGATACATTTACCCCATCCACAATCCACCTCAGACTTGACCAGTCTAGTGCTGCTAAGCAGTGGTTCTCAACCTCAGTCCCCCCAACAGGCCATGTTTGCAGGTTTTCCTTTATCTTGCATGGGGTCTTTAAATCAGACTTAATGGCTTAGTATTTTGGACAGCTATTTTATCTAACAGAAATTCCAAAAACATGGCCTGTTGGGGGTACTTGAGGACTGAGGTTGAGAACCACTGCTGCAAAGGACCTAACCCACTTACTGAAGTGGTCCACCCAAACCATGCTTCTAATTATGCAGACCTCCTACGCATATCCCCAGGTCCCCATAATGAATGCCTTATTGAGTTATTGGTCATGCAAGGATGACAGTGTGATCCTGGGGCCATGGGTCTGGCAAATCTGGGACAGTTGACATCTATGAAACAACCACTTGTCAAACAAAGTTTTGGCACTGTCTGGTAACTTCCCCATATGTGTGTACCTTTAAACCCTACTCCAAACAAAATGCCTTCTTTAATTTTAAATAGAGCGGGAAAGGGATGGACCCCATTTTTTATCAGGGTCAGTTGCCTCCTTGGTGACATTTATTCAGTTGGGAATTAGGTAACAAAAAAGTGAGTTAATTTCTGTTAAGTCCAATGAGATTTAAAAATTATAGTCACATGACTGAAACAAACATGTCTTAGGCTAGTGGTACAGCTTCATGAATTGACCTATTATTACCTTTCTCTTTTTGTGGGCAAAAACTTCACAGAGCCGAAAAAGAGAAATGGCCAACAGGCTAACAACATAGAATATATGATGCGACTTCTCGTAGATTACGAGTGAGTCTACTTCGTTGACTGTTGGATACTGAGTTCTTTTGGATTGGTTAGGGATTTCTTCACCTTCCTTTGGATGACAATATCCAATTCTGTGATATAAAATTTAAGCTGGGAACCAACTGTATCCTTAGGGACCAGACATGGTCACCTTATTCAGAACTGATGCGAGTTATAGTCAGAAGCTGACCCCTGATACAGTCCTTCGTTACAGATGGTCAGAGGCTGGTTAGCTATTACAGATATACATCTCACTAGCTTTGAAAAGTACCATGCTTCTTTTGATGTGTATACTGTATAGCATTTTTTAGCCAACTATTATGGACAGATTTTAAATCTTACAATAATTTTCAACTGTTGAAGAGTGTATACATGTATGGGTGAAAAATGATAATGAAATGCAAATATAAGAAGTGTTGTACTCACTTCCTATTTAATGTCTAGTACTTGTACATTTGTTTAGACAGAGCTAAAGTGAGGACTCAGTGTCGCCCCCCACCAACTACTGCCTTAGGCATTTGCTTCAATGGTGGCATACCCCTAGTTACAAGTGCCCTCAGGTATATTCTCTTACCTTTGCCATTTTTAAAACCTTAATATAACTTAAGAAGCACAATGACCAGCATATGGACATTCAAAGAGTTACATATTGTTAACAATCAGTCTGTAAATGTTTAAACAGCTCTCACTGACCTCTGTAGTTACAGCTACTGTGGAGCAACACATCCTCAAAATTCATAATACAAGTACTGAGGTCGTTCAAGACGGATATCAGCACTTTGTACTCTCTCCTTAACCTGTGTACCTTCTCAGTATATACATTAAAGCAGCCATTATCAACCGGAGTTCCTCCAGAGGTTTTGGGGGGTTCCTTGAGCTGTGGCTAACTGAAGGAGCCTTCATAGATCTAGGTCCATTGTCACATAGTAGAGCCAGTAGCATGACACCAATTATTTTTAAAGTTGCCTGTAAGGGTGATCTTCTAACCACCATTGTATGAAGGGGGCATTCACCCACTGGCCACCAATATTAGGAGCATTTTCCTAATGACCTTCAATGAATAAATCTTACCAGGGGGTTCCCTGAAACATGAAAATTATTTTAAGGGTTCCTCTAAGGCAGTGGTCTCCAAACTGCAGCCCTGGGGCCAGATGTAGCCTTTTGCTTGCCTTTATCTGGCCCTTGGGGCACTAGTCCTCCCATTGACACCAATGATGGGGCATCATTCCTCCCACTGACACCAATGATGGGGCATAATTCCACCCATTGATATCAATGATGGGGCACTGTTTCCTCCCACTGACGCCATTGATGCGGCACCTTTTCTTCCCACTGACGCCATTGATGGGGCATTTTATATTTCTACAGGACACAGTCTGGCCCCCCTAAATCCTGAAGGACAGTAATCTGGCCCTTTGTTTAGAAAGTTTGGAGACCTCTGCTCTAGGGGAAAAAAAAGAAAAGGCAGCATGACAGATTAAAAGTCAAGCTGGCAGCCAGGTGACTGCCGAGAGGGAAGAGTAAGCTGCAGAGAGAATGTGAAAGTAAAATTGAAAAGCTTCAAACTTTGAGAATGAATTGTTCCACAGTGCCTGTAGCTACAGAGGTAAGCAAGGGTTGTTTTTAAGTTATTTTACGGATTATTGATAATATGTACACATTTGAATTGTCCATAGCGTGGCCACAGTTGTGCTTATGATCTACTTAAGAGCTGGAATGAATCGTGATTGTTGCAGACCTGTTAAACGATCCCTAATTCCTATGCATGGCCCTTATAAATAGTAAATTTAGCACATAACAACTGATAAAAATATTTAACAAAGGAAACACTGCCTCTCTGCACTGCTTGAGAGGACAGCTGAGGGTGCTAGAATCTTGTAGAAGGAGCCACCAAAATGTCTGATATGAAAACTGTCTAGGTGGTCCTTCAACAACTCTTCCTGGAACTGCAGAATGAGAGGGATATTCTGATTGAAGGAACAGGCCAACAAAGATGGCTCTTCTTGCAGAAGCTTAGATGAATAAGGCCCCTGCCTCTGTCTACAGCCCTTGCTCTTGGCTACTTTGTTGAATCTGAGGTATGTGTGATAGTCTCATGTTTCTGCATGAAGGCTGGCACGGGTCTTTGGTTATCTCCAGCTGTTCTCGGTACGTTACGCCTCCATCTTAACCAATGTCTCCACGTGAAACCCATTGGAGGACCATTCGTGGCGCAGAGGTCGCTGCTGAAAAGACGACACTTTTTTTGCAAACACAGAAATAAAATTTTTAAAAAAGCAACACTTATCTATTCTACTAGATATGTAAGGGTTGAATAAATTAACTCAATTATCTCTTTGGTAAAGCTATGCTTGATGAGTTCTTTTCATGATTTGATTTCTGGACATGACCTGTGGTGATAAAGATGTCTCGAGCCCTCTGAGCCCTGGGAGATGGTTGGTGTAGATGAGGGTTGGGTTCTACTGTACAGAGGTAAGAGCCCCTCTGTGTCCTCCAGGTAGGTCTGTTAGAGGTAGGGTGGTCCAAACGGAGATGAGATTGTCAGCAGTGTATTCTTCTGGTGGTTTTGCATACTGAGCTTCTGCCCTGTAGCAGGACAAAGCTCAGGAGGTTGGTGGCCCCGGCAGAGGACAAGACTGAAGAAAGCTTGATGAGGCTCCTCACAAAGTCATAAAATAATGCCACGTTTTTTGTTTTTTTCTCCGTATATCCTCATTTGCAATGCCGTTAATTCTGGTTGGTCCTACCAACCTCAGAGAAAGCCCACCCTACCCATGTGTGGATGCGAGATGCAGGTTAAAGGGGTACTGGAAGTGGATGGACATCACATAGGCTCACGGGGAAGAACTAGGTGGAGTGTGTCCTTGTGATGAAGAGGAGAGCGGGGGCATCTGCTGTGCTGTTGTCGGACTGGAGCGGCCATTGTTGTTTGAGCTTGTGCTGGACCCTGGTGGAGCCCCGGCTCTGCGGGCAAATAGCACACCTAGGGGAGGAAAAAGAGAAGAATGGGTCAAGGAGGCAACAGGTTTCTTCTAACCTTCTAATCGTCTACATGACTTTTGACAGTTAAAATGTATCTAAAGACTGAAATTTTCAGTGGAGTGGAGTGGAGTGTGGGAAGGTTAGAACACTGGTTAGGTTTTTTAGTTGTTTGGGAATGATGGGAAATCCAAACTTATACAGTTGTCAACAGAACAGGGATTACATTTCCCAATCAAACCCAGAACAAACCACTTAGACCAATGGTCTCCAACTTGCAGTCCTGGGGCTGGATGTGGCCCTTTGCTTTCCTTTATCCAAACACTATTCCTTTCAATGACACCAACAATGGGGGGATAATTCCTGCCACTGACACTAACGATTGGGCACTATTCCTTTGACTGATACCACTGATGGGGTACTATTCCTTCTAATTACACCAACGATATGGCGCTGTTCCTCCGACTAACACCAATGATGGGGCACTATTCCTTCCACTGACACCAATGATGGGACACTTTTTCTCCCACTGACACCAATGATGGAGCACTATTCCTCCCACTGACACCAATGATGGAGCACTATTCCTTCCACTGACACCAATAATGGGGCACAATTCCTTCACTGACACCAATGATGGGACACTATTCATCCCACTGACACCATTGATGGGGCACTAGTCCTCCCACTGACACCAATGATGGGGCACTATTACTTCCATTGACACCAATGATGGGGCACTATTCCTCCCACTGATACCAATGATGGGGCACTATTCCTCCCACTGATACCAATGATGGGGCACTATTCCTCCCACTAACACCAATGATGGGGCACTATTCCTCCCACTGATACCAATGATGGGGCGCTATTCCTCCCTCTGACACCAATGATAGGGCACTTTTCCATCCAATGATGAGACACTGTTTCTCCCACTGACACCAATGATGAGGCACTATTCCTCCCACTGACACCAATGATGAGGCACTATTCCTACCACCTACACCTATGATGGGACACTATTCCTCCCACTGATACCAATGATGGGGCACTATTCCTCCCACTGATACCAATGATGGGGCACTATTCCTCCCACTGATACCAATGATGAGGTACTATTCCTATGCAATGAAGCAGTTGCTAACAGTCTTCTATAACTAGGAAGCAGTCACCTCTAGGTAAGAAGCAATATCTAGTAGTTGTCTATAACTAGGACTATTAAACAGTTTCTTGTAACTATGAAGCAGTCTCTAAAGTGAAGCTGTTTTCTCTAACTTTTAAGCAGTCTCTTGTGACAATGACAAAGTCTCTAACAGGCTCTTGTAGCTATACACCAGGTTCTAGTAGTGTCCGGTAACTATGAAGCAGTCTCTTGTAACTATGAGGCAGTTCCTAACAGTCTCCTCTTAACTTCGAAGCAGTCTCTAACAGTTAAGCTGTCTTTAACAGTCTTCTCTAACTATGAAACAGTCTCTTGTAACTATGAATCAGTTTTAAACAGTCTTCTCTGAACATGAAGCAGTCTCTAACAGTCTGTTCCAACTATGAAGTAGTCTCTTGTAACTGTGAAGATATCTGTAACAGCCTCCTCTAGCTGTAAAGCAATCTGTAGTAGTTGCCCAAGGCAGTCCCTTGTAACCATGAAGCAGTCTCTAACAGTCTCATCCTAAATATGTAGCAGTCTTTAACAGTTAAGCTGTATTTAAAAGTCTCCTCTAACCATGAAGCAGTCTCTTGTAACTATGAAGCAGTCTCTGGTAACAATGAAGCAGTCTCCCCTAACTATGAAGTAGTTTCTTGTATCTATAAAGCAATCTCTAGTAACTATGAAGCAGTCTCCTGTAACTATGAAGCAGTCTCCCCTAACAATGAAGAAGTCTCCCCTAACAATGAAGCAGTCTCCCCTAACAATGAAGCAGTCTCCCCTAACAATGAAGCAGTCTCCCCTAACTATGAAGCAGTCTCTTGTAACTATGAAGCAATCTCTTGTAACTACGAAGCAGTCTCTTGTAACTATGAAGCAGTCTCTTGTAACTATGAAGCAATCTCTTGTAACTACGAAGCAGTCTCTTGTAACTATGAAGCAGTCTCTTGTAGCAATGAAGCAGTCTGGTAACTATGAAGCAGTCTCTTGTAGCAATGAAGCAGTCGCTAACACTCTTTTGTAACCATGAGTCCCAATGAAGCAGTTTATAACAGTCTCCTGTATCTATAAAGCAATCTCAAGTTTAAAAAAAAAAAACATGCAGCAGTCTCCTGTAAATTGAGCCCAGTTTTTATTAGTCTTTTGCACCGTGGTACCGGTCTCTTTCATCATTGCTTTTTCCAGGTGTCATGGTGGCTTCATGTAACATGACCACTCTCTGATCACGTGGCAGCTCTCCTGTAACATGGAACATGGGTTGCAAGTGCAAGCTCTGCAGGTGAATTGTGGGGATGGATGTGAGTTGTAGTTTGGGGGGTCACAGAAGAGGACCTGAGTCAGAGCTCTGGGACAGGAGCGGGTTCTCTGGTAACAGAAGGTGACACCGGCCCCTGACACCAATAAGAAGTCCATATTGTATGTGATTTGACATCCTTACTGGAAGATGAATGCGTTTATTGGGTTGCTGGGCTCACAGCTGCTCTCTATATTACACACAGATGGTGATATATGGCTGGACGGCCGGTCACATGTCACCCCAGGAATGTAGATGAGTGTCAGCATCCAATCCCACCAATCAGACAGCTGTGATCCAGCTGGACACTTGAGAGGCCTGTAATTCTTTATAATGAGGGCTGAGATCACACCTCTATGTATAGAACTGTCACTTCACATATTGGGTTCCTCATCTCAGCCAGATCTATTTCATCCCCCCCGGCCCGTCCTAAGGAGGACCTCCACCTCTCTGGTCAGTATGATATTGCAGGACCAGTCAGTGAAATAGAACTCCTTGTGAGATGCATTTATTTCCTATCTGTGAAGTCTACATAGGATAGTTCATAGTAGTGACATTCCATCAGACTTATTGTAGAGCAGACCTTTCACTGTTCATCCAAGTACACTGTATGGCAGCAGCTTTAACAGGAGACTGCAGACATACTACATGAGATGGTCAGAGACTGCAGACATACTACAGGAGATGGTCAGAGACTGCAGACATACTACAGGAGATGGTCAGAGACTGCAGACATACTACAGGATATGGTCAGAGACTCCAGACATAGTACAGGAGATGGTCAGAGACTCCAGACATCCTACAGGAGATGGTCAGAGACTGCAGACATACTACAGGAGATGGTCAGAGACTGCAGACATAGTACAGGAGATGGTCAGAGACTGCAGACATAATACATGAAATGGTCAGAGACTGCAGACATACTACAGGAGATGGTCAGAGACTGCAGACATAATGCAGGAGATGGTCAGAGAATGCAGACATACTACAGGAGATGGTCAGAGACTGCAGATATAGTACAGGAGATGGTCAGAGACTGCAGACATAATGCAGTAGATGGTCAGAAACTGCAGACTTAATGCAGGAGATAGTCAGAGACTGCAGACATAATGCAGGAGATGGTCAGAGACTGCAGACATGCTACAGGAGATGGTCAGAGACTGCAGACATAATACAGGAGATGGTCAGAGACTGCAGACATAGTACAAGAGATGGTCAGAGACTGCAGGCGTAATACAGGAGATGGTCAGAGACTGCAGACATAATGCAGGAGATGGTCAGAGACTGCAGACATAGTACAGGAGATGGTCAGAGACTGCAGACATAGTACAAGAGATGGTCAGAGACTGCAGACATAATGCAAGAGATGGTCAGAGACTGCAGGCATGCTACAGGAGATGGTCAGAGACTGCAGACATAATACAGGAGATGGTCAGAGACTGCAGACACACTACAGGAGATGGTCAGAGACTGCAGACATACTACAGGAGATGAGCAGAGACTGCAGACATACTACAGGAGATGATCAGAGACTGCAGACATACTACAGGAGACAGTCAGAGACTGCAGACATAGTACAGGAGATGGCCAGAGACTGCAGACATAGTACAGGAGATGGCCAGAGACTGCAGACATGCTACAGGAGATGGTCAGAGACTGCAGACATATCACAGGAGATGGTCAGAGACTGCAGACATAGTACAAGAGATGGTCAGAGACTGCAGACATGCTACAGGAGATGCTCAGAGACTGCAGACATATTACAGGAGATGGCCAGAGACTGCAGACATACTACAGGAGATGGTCAGAGACTGCATACATAATACAGGAGATGGTCAGAGACTGCAGACATAGTACAGGAGATGGTCAGAGACTGCAGACATCGTACAAGAGATGGTCAGAGACTGCGGACATAATAGAGGAGATGGCCAAAGACAGCAGACATAATACAGGAGATGGTCAGAGACTACAGACATAATAGAGGAGATGGTCAGAGACTGCAGACATACTACCGGAGATGGTCAGAGACTGCAGACATACTACAAGAGATGGTCAGAGATTGCAGACATAATACAAGAGATGGTCAGAGACTGCAGACATACTACAGGAGATGGTCAGAGACTGTAGACATACTACAGGAGATGGTCAAAGACAGCAGACATAATACAGGAGATAGTCAGAGACTGCAGACATAGTACAGGAGATGGTCAGAGACTGCATACATACTACAGGAGATGGTCAGAGACTGCATACATACTACAGGAGATGGTCAAAAGCTATAGGCATGATAGTGATAGTAAGAGACTGCAGCTAGTTGGTGGAGACTGGAGATATGCTTCAGCAAATAGTCATAGACTGGAGACACATTAGGCTAGAGATCACTGCTATTACAGTCCCTGTACAAATCAATACTATCTCATCTGTGCTCCAAACAGCCCTCAAAATTACGTGCACCATATTTGATATTTCCCTCAGCAAGATCAATATAAAGTATATGAAAAGAGAACATCAAACCGAGCCATTTGACCACTAGGATACAATCTAAGGAATATTTTCCTTCAATAGCTTGGGTAAGCACCAAAACACAGACTACTGTCTTCAATGGCCCCAGTAGGTGCCAAAGGGCAGCATGCAGCCCCTCTGCTGCAGATTAGGACCCGTATGGGGTCTGCAGCACCAGACCACCACGACCACTTATATAATCAAAAATGTATGAACCCCCTTCCAAGTGATTGCGTTCAGGTGTCTCCAGTGAAGGATCCTACAACATATACTGTAGACAACAGTGCTCTTCTAACCTTGTGGTAACAGTTTGGTGAAGACTCTTTTTTGTTCTGGCATGACTGTGCCCCGTGTAAAAATCCAGCTCTATGATGACATGGTTTTACCAGTTTAGCGTGGAGGAACTCAAGTTTCCTCCAGAGCCCTGACCTCAACTCTACTGAACACCTTTGCTCCGTAAAATCATAGTTGGACCATTTCCATGTGGAGGAATTAGACAGGCTTGCACATAGCCCTGACCTCAACCCTAGTGAACATCTTTGCTCCATAAAGACACGGTTGGACCAATTTGGTGTGGAGGATCTCAAGTAGCCTACACAGAGCCCTGACCTTAGCCCTACCATACAGTACACCTTTGCTCTCTAAAGACATGGTGGGCCCAGGCTGGTGTGGAGGAATACGAGTGGCCAGCACAGAGCCCTGACCTCAGCCCTACTACACAGTACATCTTTGCTCTCTAAAGACATGGTGTGCCCAGGCTGGTGTGGAGGAATACGAGTGGCCAGCACAGAGCCTTGACCTCAACCTTACTGAATATCGTTTCAGACATGGTTGAACCAGTTTGGTGTGGAGGAACTCAAGTGTCCTGCACAGAGACCTGACCTCAACCCCACTAAACACATTTGCTCCACAAAAACATAGTTGGACCATTTTAGCGTTGGGATTTTGAGTGGCTGGCAAAAAGCCCTGATCTCAACCCTCTTGAACACCCTTGCACCATAAAGACATGGTTGGTCCAGTTTGGGGTGGAGGAACTTGAGTATTCTTGACATTGCCCTCCCCTCAACCGTACTGAACACCTTTGGGATGAATTGGAACACCTAATGGCCTTCTCATCCAACACTGGCACCTGACCTCACAAAAGAAGAGTGGAGGCCGCAAAATGGGGGCAACTCCATAATAATGTCCATGGTTTTGCAGTTGAACGTCCTAGCTCATACAAGTGACCACAAGCCTTTGGCCATATAGTATCGTTTCTTACGTTTTTAGAACTGAGGAAGCTATCTGGATGAGTCGTGAAACATTTTTACCATTACAAAACAAGTCCTGCTGAATGTGATTTTCCTACTACTGGCAATACCATAAATTGGATTTAAATAAATTGGTTGGTGGACCCAGATATGCTCCGGGATGGGTTTCAACTTCAAATTTTCGAAGGCTGTTCTCTGTCAACTGGGGTGTTCTTGGGGAGCAGGCTGATGAGTATATATAAAGGGATGAGAGCTCCACGAATCAAGGCTAGGTCCAGCAAATCACTGACCACAATATGAGGACAGAAAGCATTTCGGGGGGCTCACAAATCCCCCTTCATCAGCGCTTATATGCTGGGAATAACCGTCAGACAGGAAGCTCGTCCTGTAATTACCGACAATTACCTGTCCATTATTATCTATAATCATGGCTCTCATTGTTCCCGCCCACATGTGAGTTTAGCCCCTCCTACTTTAATGCGGTTCCTCCTGGGCAATAGCTAAAGTTTTTTTTTTTATAAATCACAAATTCCTCTCTAAAAAAAGTAACTTGACCTCACCCTCTCCGCCTCAGAAGCCTTCTTATTGGCCAATGAGGCGTTCTCTGCTAATATGCTATTTGGCGGCTAAGTCTGGACGGGCGCGTATTTGGGCCCTTGGCACACAGCTGATATCCCATTAACTAGGGATAATAAGGCAGAAATGATGACATTTTATACAATGTTTCCCTTTTGAAATTTTTCTTGACCTCCAAAAGGTTTTACCCCCCTTCACGACCAGACCACTTCCTATTCAGCACGGCGCTACTTTAACTGGTAATTGTGCAGTCATGCAACGTTGTACCCATATGACATTTATATCATTTTTTTCACACAAATAGAGCTTTCTTTTGGTGGTATTTGATCACCTCTGAGGTTTTTCATTCCTTATTCATATACACAAAAAAAGACAGACATTTTGAAAAAAACCCCCCCAAAAAACAATAATTTCTACTTTCTGTTATAACACATATTCAATAAAATCAAATTTCTTCATAAATTTAGGCCAAAATGTATTCTGCTACATGTTGTGATCGGGGCTGATCCTGGGGACACTAATATAGTTCTGACTGTGACCAGGATACGGACCCAGACAGACACTATACTAATAAAGGTGGCGATCAGTGACTTATAATGTGGCGGACAATCTGACGCTAACTGACACTGCCTGGAAGGGATGCTAACTGACTCTAACTGACAATATTCGATTTCGGCCGTGACACTAATACACTGATTGGTGATAATACTGTGCACTGTCACTGTACTAATAACACTGGCTGGGTGACAGGAGGGCGATCAAAGGGTTAACTGATGCCTAACAAGTGTATGTGCGCTGATTTTACTTACAGACCGATTGGCTTTTCTTCCCGATCTCAGCTCTGAACAGTAAGCGAAATCAGAGAGAACACCAAAACAGTTTACTAACGATCTGTGCTGTGGTTGGGCACAGCAATCAGCAGGTTCACAGCCAAAATCATTGGCTGTGAGCCTGCTGACAAACTTGTTCTGTGTCCAAACACAGCATGAGAGGCAGGGGGCACGCGTGCAAAACCAGGAAATTCAGTGCGACGTACGTGCCCAGGGGAGCCGCCAGCCAGCAGTAAAATTACCACTGGCCGGTCAGCAAATGGTTAACAAAGTCCTTTATTTTTTCTTTGCTTTGTTTGTTTACTTCCGGAAAAAATTTTTAGCACTTTTTTTTTTAAATTTTGTAACTTCCTGATTGGTCAGCTGTTGCTAAACTCTTAATTTCCCAGATATGATCTTTAACCGCTTGCCGACCAAAAAATACACATGTACGGCTCTCCTGTGCAGGATTAGGTACCTAGTACGTGATCCTGCACTTCTGGGTCGCTGGCGACCCGCTCCCGCTGTGATTATACTCAGCGGGAGCTCAGTGGCTTGCCCCCCCCACCCCCCCCCCCGCTCCACGGTCCCCCGCATTCAACGGTCCCCGGTCCCCCGCACTCACCGCTCCATGGCACAGTTCCCGCACTGAACGCTTCACAGTCCCCCGCACTCACCGATCCACGGTCCCCCGCACTCACCGCTCCATGGTCTCCACATACTCAACGGTCCCCCACACTCACCGATCCACGGTCCCCCACACTCACCAATCCACGGTCCCCCGCACTCACCGATCCACGGTCCCCCGCACTCACCGATCCACAGTCCCCCGCACTCACCGATCCACGGTCCCCCGCACTCACCGCTCCATGGTCTCCCCATACTCAACGCTCCACGGTCCCCCACACTCACCGATCCACGGTCCCCCACACTCACTGCTCCATGGTCTCCCCATACTCAACGTGCCATGGTCCCCCACACTCACCGATCCACGGTCCCCCACACTCA
>BLSH010269210.1:166440-181775 GCA_018402905.1 Glandirana rugosa
GGTGCCCCCCCCCCCCCCCGGACGCTCCCCAGCGGTCTACGCCGCAACGGGGACGATCTGCTCCTGAGGGAATGATGGCCCCCCGCTCGGCTCCATAACATTGGATGGCGGAAGCGACGTCAAATGTCACTTCCGCCCAATGGTCTTAAAGGGGATTTTTTTTTCCCAAAAGTTTTTATTTTTATTTTATTGCATTTAAGTATAAATATGAGATCTGAGGTCTTTTTGACCCCCAGAGCTTTTTCTCTATTACAAGGGATGTTTACATTCCTTGTAATAGGAATAAAAGTGACCCCAAAGGACAGTGTAAAAATTAAAAAAAAATAAAAATAAATAATAATAAAAAAAAAATTTAAAGCGCCCCGTCCAGCAGAGCTCGAGCGCAGAAGCGAACGCATATGAAAACGGAGTTCAAACCACACATGGGAGGTATCGCCGCTAACGTTAGAGCGAGAGCAATAATTCTAGCACTGGACCTCCTCTGTAATTCAACACTGCTAACCTGTAGGAATTTTTAAACGTCACCGATGGAGATTTTTATGCGCCAAAGTTTGTCGCCATTCCATGGCGCAATTTTGAAGCATGACATGTTGGGTATCAATTTCAACATTATCTTCTTTCACAATATGGAAAAAAATTGGGCTAACTTTACTGTTGTCTTATTTTTTAATTCAAAAAAGTGCATTTTTTTCCCAAAAAAATTGCGCTTGTAAGACCGCTGCGCAAATGCGGTGCGACATAAAGTATTGCAATGACCACCATTTTATTCTCTAGGGTGTCTGAAAAAAAATATATAATGTTTGGGGGTTCTAAGTAATTTTCTACAAAAAAAAAAACTGATATTTTTTATTTGTAAACGCCGAATCTCAAAAAGAAGCTCAGTCCTTAAGTGGTTAATATAAATAATTAAAGCATTTTTTAAAGCGCCCCCCATCCCCCCGCTCCCACGCATGTAACCAACGATCGCACCACACATGTGAGGTGTCACCGCGATCGTTAAAGCGAGAGCAATAATTCTAGCACTAGACCTCCTCCGTAACTCAAAACTCCTAACCTGTAAAAGTTTTTAATGGTCGCCTATGGAGATTTTTAAGTATCGTAGTTTTGCGCCATTCCACGAATGTGCGCAATACCAAAGCGTGGCGTGTTTGGTATCTATTTACTCGGTGTAACACCATCTTTTAGAACCCTTTCCTACTGGGGTGGTTTTCAGGCACTTTAGTGCTAGAAATAGCCTCTGAAAACAGCCTCCCATTCATTGCAGTGTCTTTTCACATTGGGGCGGTGCGCTTGCGGGAAGGGAAAAAAAGTGCTGCAAGCAGCATATTTGGGGTGGGTTGGGAGCGCTGTGTACATCGCTCCCAGCCCGCCCCTGGAGTGAATGGGCAGCGCTTTCAAAGCGATGTAAAAGCGATTTGAAGGCGCCACAAAATGGGAATTTATAACCCTTTTTTTGGGGTTAAAAGCATCCTGCTAGCGGCCGAAAAGCGGCGCAAAAGTGCCGCTTAAACATTGGTACAGCATCGCTAAAACGAGCAGCGCTTTACTGCTAACGACCAGTGTGTGAAAGCTAGACGTGCGCACTGCTGAAATATTCATTTTTTTTTTCGTGTCATTCGTTATGATCGAAATTCATTTTAAATAAACTTGTAATTCAAAAATCTGAAAATTCCGAAATTCATAATTCGGAAAATCAAAAATTCGGAAATTCGAAAATATGAAAATTTGGAAATGTGAAAATCTGAAAATAGGAACAAAAATCGGAAAATTTGAAAATCCGAAATCATAACTAACTAATAATAACGAACTATTCAATTATAGGTGTGATGTATAGGGAAATGTGAAAATTCAAAAATCCCAAAATTCGGAAATTCAAAAAATCCGAAAGTAAAAAGGAAAATTTGAAATGATAACTAACTTCTAATAACTATAACTAAATTTAAATTATAAGTGTTGGAATTTCCTTTCAAATTTGGCTGTTAGTGAACGGAACGAATACGAATTTATCCGAAGTAACGAATAACGCATCTCAACAAATTGAAAGGAACAAATGAATAACAATAAATAATAATAAACAGTTTTTATTATTATTAATTATTATTAATTCATTACGTTCTATTTGTCTAGATGCGGCATTCCTTATTTCGGATAATTCGTAACTTCGGATAAATTCACTAACAGCCAAATTTGAAAGGAAATTCCAACACCTATAATTGAAATTTAGTTATAGTTATTAGAAGTTAGTTACCGTTTCAAATTTTCCTTTTTACTTTCGGATTTTTGAATTTCCGAATTTTGGGATTTTTGAATTTTCACATTTCCGAATTTTGGAATTTTCAGATTTTGGAAAATTTCGTTAAACAGATTTTGGTTTTTAGAATATTTCCGAATTAACACATTTTTTCGAATTTCGTCAAAAAAACCCGAATTTGGAATGGAACAAATTGCAAGTCTAGCGAATGCAGCCTTACATCTTACCAAGAAAAAGAAAAAAAAAATTGGGTTATCTATGGTGTTTTTTTTTTCTGCATTAAAATTCATCAACCACTTGCCAACCGCCCGCGTGGATTGACGGTGGCATGTTATCGCAAACCGCCGCCATCTGACTGTGGCCGCGATAACGAGTATTGTGAGCGCGCGCGGCGTCGGAGGCGCGCTCACTGTGTTCCGGGGGGGGGGGGGGGCAGCGGGTTGGGGGAACTCGATCTCCGCCGGCTACCCGCGATGGCTCCCCCGCAGTGAGAGAACGGAGGTCCGTGTGTGTAAACATGGATCTCCGTTCTGACAGAGGGGGGAAGGGCTGTGATCACTCCCCTCCCCCTGCCAGCCCAGCGCCCATACAGTTAGAACACACTGAGGGAACACAGTTAACCCTTAGAGCGCCCCCTCCAGGTTAACCCCTTCGCTGCCAATGGCATTTACACAGTAATCAGTGCATTTTTATAGCAATGATCACTGTATAAATGCCAATATCCCCTATTTTGTAGACACAACTTTTGCGCAAACCAATTAATAAACGCAGATTGCAATTTTTTTTTACTAAAAATATGAGGAAGAATATAAATCGGCCAAAACTGATGAAAAAAAAAATTTTATAATTTTTTTGGATTTGTATTTTAGCAAAAAGTGAGAAAATTTTTTTTTTTTGCAAAATTGTCGCTCTTTTTTTTTTTGTTTATAGCGGCGATAAGAAATGACGCAGAGGGGATCAAATACCACCAAAAGAAAGCTCTATTTGTGGGGAAAAAAAGGACGTCAATTTAGTTTGGGTACAGCGTCGCACGACCGCGCAATTGTCAGTTAAAGCGACGCAGCGCAGAATCGCAAAAACTGCTCTGGTCCTAACATGGGAAATCCTTCCGCGGGGGTGAAGTGTATTTTTTAGATTGTAAGCTCTAAGGAGCAGGGCCCTCTGATTCCTCTTGTACCAAATTGTATTGTAAATGTACTGCCTGTCTTTATTTAACTGCTGGCACTATATAAATCCTGTATAATAATAATAAAAAGTGCGTTTGAAAATTTGTTACGCAAATACCGTGCGACATAAAAAATTGCAACAACCGCCATTTTATTCTCTAGGGTCTCTGCTTAAAAAAAAAAAAAAGTATAATGTTTGGGGGTTATAAGTAATTTTGTAGCAAGAAAATATAAAATATAAAAATAAAGATTTAAATTTGTAAACAAAAAAGTGTCAGAAAAAGATCGGGCCTTCCAGTGGAAATATGTTACTTTGTAACTTTTCTCTTCTGAATAAACTTGTCCAAGCTATACATAAAATAAAATAAAATAAAAATCTATACTAAAATGTCCAAGCTATAAATAAAATAAAATAAAATACAAATCTATAATAAAAGGTCCAAGCCATAAATAAAAAAATAAAATAAAATTCTATTATAAAATGTCCAAGCTATAAATAAAATAAAATACAAATCTATAATAAAAGGTCCAAGCTATAAATAAAATAAAAATCTATACTAAAAGGTCCAAGCTATAAATAAAATAAAATAAAAAGCTATAATAAAAGGTCCAAGCTATAAATAAATAAATAAAATAAAAATATATAATAAAAGGTCTAAGCTATAAATAAAATAAATAAAATAAAAATCTATTATAAAAGGTCCAAGCTATAAATAAAATAAAATAAAAGCTATAATAAAAGGTCCAAGCTAAAAATAAAACACAGATCTATAATAAAAGGTCCAAGCTACAAATAAAAAAAAAGCTATAATAAAAAGTCCAAGCTATCAATAAAATAAATAAAATAAAAATCTATAATAAAAGGTCCAAGCTATAGATAAAATAAAAATCTATAATAAAAGGTCCAAGCTATAGATAAAATACAAATCTATAATAAAAGGTCCAAGCTATAAATAAAATAAAAATCTATAATAAAAGGTCCAAGCTATAAATTAAATAAAATAAAAAGCTATAATAAAAGGTCCAAGCTATAAATAAAATAAATAAATTAAAAATCTATAATAAAAGATCCAAGCTATAAATAAAATAAAATAAAATACAAATCTATAATAAAAGGTCCAAGCTATAAATAAAATAAAAATCTATAATAAAAGGTCCAAGCTATAAATAAAATAAAAATCTATAATAAAAGGTCCAAGCTATAAATAAAATAAAAATCTATAATAAAAGGTCCAAGTTATAAATAAAATAAAATAAAAAGCTATAATAAAAGGTCCAATCTATAAATAAAATAAAAATCTATAATAAAAGGTCCAAGTTATAAATAAAATAAAATAAAAATCTATAATAAAAGGTCCAAACTATAAATAAAATAAAATAAAAATCTATAATAAAGGGTCCAAGCTATAAATAAAATAAAATAAAAATCTATAATAAAAGGTTCAAGTTATAAATAAAATAAAATAAAAATCTATAATAGAAGGTCCAAACTATAAATAAAATAAAATAAAAATCTATAATAAAAGTTCCAAGTTATAAATAAAATAAAATAAAAATCTATAATAAAAGGTCCAAGCTTTAGATAAATTAAAAATCATTAATAAAAGGTAAAAGCTATAAATAAAATAAAATAAAATAAAATAAAAATCTACAATAAAAGGTCCAAGATATAAATAAAATAAAATAAAAATCTATAATAAAAGGTCCAAGCTATAAATAAAATAAATAAAATAAAAATCTATAATAAAAGGTCCAAGCTATAAATAAAATAAATAAAATAAAAATCTATAATAAAAGGTCCAAGCTATAAATAAAATAAAGAAAATAAAAATCTATAATAAAAGGTCCAAGCTATAAATAAAATTAAAATCTATAATAAAAGGTCCAAGCTATAAATAAAATAAATAAAATTAAAATCTATAATAAAAGGTCCAAGCTATAAATAAAATAAAATAAAAATTTATAATAAAAGGTCCAAGCTGTAGATTTCCGTATCGCGCGTCTCGGATTTCTCCGTCTCATGTAAAGAAATGTTTGTGAAATGCCTTTCACGACCGCTGGAACTTCGGAGGAAATGCCCGAGGGTCCCTGCGCTTTCCTTAATTCAATAATCCCGCCGGCGAGGATCTATTTACAGCCCGCGTTTTTCGGTGGCCTTGCGTTGGCGAGGACGGGCGGCGCCCCCCGTCTCTGCGTGTGAAGCGGCGTGCTCTCCACCGCCGCCTGTCACCTGGGGTTAAGTTACCGCCGCTGTCAAGATATCCACTCCTGTGAGTTCATTACCATGGATTTTACAGCCAGGCGTTCTACTTCTCCGCCACTCGCGGGAACTTATTGGATTTCCTGCCAGCGCCGTGCGAGAAAGCGAGGAGGGGGGAGGGGGAGCGTCACCTACCTGCGTAGACGACTCCATTTATTTCTATTGACATGTTGATGCTGCTAATGCTGGAGGCAGACAGGTTCATCGCCATCTCTTGTCTGTCATCTGGAGGGGGGGGAAAAGAAAAAAAAGAGAAAGCGCGGTCAGCGGTGGAGCGACTATTAGCGGCATTCGATTGTAAGCTCTTTGGTCCACCCGCATTTTGCTTGGGCGGTTTTCAGGCAATTCAATGTGTCGCACGCAGGGCAGCCCATTCACTTTAATGGGATGCCCTATGCCAGGTGGTCGCCCACAAGAAGCTCCTGCTCCTTTTTTGGGGCGACAGTCTGCAGGCGATTTTCAAGGTTCACACCAGAACCAGAACCGGCTTTCAATGTAGCCGGTCCACACATACGGTATCTCACAAAAGTAAGTACACCCCTCACATTTCTGTTAATATTTTATTCTATCTTTTCATGTGACAACACTGAAGAAATGACACTTTGCTACAATGTAAAGTAGTGAGTGTACAGCTTGTATAACAGTGTAAATTTGCTGTCCCCTCAAAATAACTCAACACACAGCCATTAATGTCTAAACCGCTGGCAACAAAAGTGAGTACACCCCTAAGTGAAAATGTCCAAATTGGGCCCAATTAGCCATTTTCCCTCCCCGGTGTCATGTGACTCATTAGTGTTACAAGGTCTCAGGTGTGAATGGGGAGCAGGTGTGTTAAATTTGGTGTTATCGCTCTCACTCTCTCATACAAGTCACTGGAAGTTCAACATGGCGCCTCATGGCAAAGAACTCTCTGAGGATCTGAAAAAAAGAATTGTTGCTCTACATAAAGATGGCCTAGGCCAGGGGTAGGGAACCTGCGGCTCTCCAGCTGTTGCAGAACTGCATTTCCCATCATGCTTCTGGGAGTAATTGTATCCATCAGACTTGCAATGCCTCATGGGAAATGTAGTTCTACAACAGCAGGAGAGCTGCAGGTTCCCTACCCCTAGCCTAGGCTATAAGAAGATTGCCAAGACCCTGAAACTGAGCTGTAGCACGGTGGCCAAGACCATACAGCGGTTTAACAGGACAGGTTCCACTCAGAACAGCGCCTCGCCATGGTCGACCAAAGAAGCTGAGTGCACAGCTCAGCGTCATATCCAGAGGTCGTCTTTGGGAAATAGACGTATGAGTGCTGCCAGCATTGCTGCAGAGGTTGAAGGGGTGGGGGGGTTCAGCCTGTCAGTGCTCAGACCATACGCCGCACACTGCATCAAATCGGTCTGCATGGCTGTCGTCCCAGAGGGAAGCCTCTTCTAAAGATGATGCACAAGAAAGCCTGAAAACAGTTTGCTGAAGACAAGCAGACTAAGGACATGGATTACTGGAACCATGTCCTGTGGTCTGATGAGACCAAGATAAACTTATTTGGTTCAGATGGTGTCAACCGTGTGTGGCGGCAACCAGGTGAGGAGTACAAAGACAAGTGTGTCTTGCCTACAGACAAGCATGGTGGTGGGAGTGTCAGGGTCTGGGGCTGCATGAGTGCTGCCGGCACTTGGGAGCTACAGTTCATTGAGGGAACCATGAATGCCAACATGAACTGTGACATACTGAAGCAGAGAATGATCCCCTCCATTCAGAGACTGGGCCGCAGGGCAGAATTTCAACATGATAACGACCCCAAACACCCCGAAGATGACCACTGCCTTGCTAAAGAAGATGAGGGTAAAAGCTGATGGACTGGCCAAGCGTCTCCAGACCTAAACCCTACTGAGCATCTGTGGGGCCTCAAACGGAAGGTGGAGGAGCGCAAGGTCTCTAATATCCACCAGCTCTGTGATGTTGTCATGGAGGAGTGGAAGAGGACTCCAGTGCCAACCTGTGAAGCTCTGGTGAACTCCATGCCCAAGAGGGTTAAGGCAGTGCTGGAAAATAATGGTGGCCACACAAAATATTGACACTTTGGGCCCAATTTGGACATTTTCACTTAGGGGTGTACTCACTTTTGTTGCCAGCGGTTTAGACATTAATGGCTGTGTGTTGAGTTATTTTGAGGGGACAGCAAATTTACACTGTTATACAAGCTGTACACTCACTACTTTACATTGTAGCAAAGTGTCATTTCTTCAGTGTTGTCACATGAAAAGATAGAATAAAATATTTACAGAAATGTGAGGGGTGTACTTACTTTTGTGAGATACTATATGTGGTCCAGTTGGGGTGCGAATTAAAAGAGGCTCCTGTGCGATTTAGGCCCCTTTCACATTTGTGCGACCTGAAAGTAGCACAATTTTGCCGCGGTTTTGATTTGACTTTAAAGTGTTACTAAACCCAGTAATATGAAAATAGTTCATCTGCTCCTCCACAGTGAGTATAACAAGCATGCTATGCTGCATACACTGTCTGATTTTTACTGTTGCGGGCTTAGTAACACTTTAAGCAACACCTATGTAATCTTGAAGTCTATGGCCTTCAGATTGCAGTACTATGAAGTCGCTGGGTACAACTTGGCATGTGACTTTGCAGTCCCAAGTCGCAGTACAAGTCGCACAAAGTGTGAAAGTGTCAAATTCACACCTGCATCGTACCTGAACCCCTGAATGGAAACCGCACAGGACTCTGCACAGAAACTGGATTCACATATACACTATATTACCAAATGTATTGGGACGCCTGCCTTTACACGCACATGAACTTTAATGACATCCCAGTCTTAGTCCATAGGGTTCAATATTGAGTTGGCCCACCCTTTGCAGCTATAACAGCTTCAACTCTTCTGGGAAGGCTGTCCACAAGGTTTAGGAGTGTCTATGGGAATGTTTGACCATTCTTCCAGAAGAGCATTTGTGAGGTCAGGCACTGATGTTGGATGAGAAGGCCTGGCTCACAGTCTCCGCTCTAATTCATCCCAAAGGTGTTCTATCGGGTTGAGGTCAGGACTCTGTGCAGGCAAGTCAAGTTCCTCCACCCCAAACTCGCTCATCCATGTCTTTATGGACCTTGCTTTGTGCACTGCTCCAAATCATTTAGTAGAGGGGGGATTATGGTGTGGGGTTGTTTTTCAGGGGCTGGGCTTGGCCCCTTAGTTCCAGTGAAGGGAACTCTTAAGGCATCAGAATGCCAAAACATTTTGCACAATTTCATGCTCCCAACTTTGTGGGAAGAGTTTGGGGATGGCCCCTTCCTGTTCCAACATGACTGCCAACCACTGCACAAAGCAAGGTCCATAAAGACATGGATGAGTGAGTTTGGGGTGGAGGAACTTGACTGGCCTGCACAGAGTCCTGACCTCAACCTGGTAGAACACCTTTGGGATGAATTAGAGTGGAGACTGCGAGCCAGGCCTTCTCGTCCAACATCAGTGCCTGACCTCACAAATGCTCTTCTGGAAGAATGGTCAAACATTCCCATAGACACTCCTAAACCTTGTGGACAGCCTTTACAGAAGAGGTGAAGCTGTTATAGCTGCAAAGGGAGGGCCAACTCAATATTGAACCCTACAGACTAACACTGGGATGCCATTAAAGTTCATGTGTCCCAATACTTTTGGTAATATAGTGTATGTGAGCCCAGCCTAAAGCTGCGCTTTGCTGCGATTGCAGCACCATTCTGTCGCGTGACAATCACAGCAAAATCACACCGCATTGGGGGGATGCCATTTAGAATGAATGGCACCCAAATACGTGTGGCACATTTTGCTGTGACGGCCGTGCGATTTGGAATTGAGGGCAGAGACGCGCCGATTCCACCTGCGACACCCGAATCACCAAGTGTGAATGGGGTGAAAACTGTTATTTATTTTTATATAGAGTGAAGATTTGTTCACCACTTTTTTGTGCGTTTCCATGCGTTGCGTTTAAGGCTCCATCCTCCACACTTCGCCATTTGTAACTGCGGGCAGAATCGGCGCAATTCTTCCTGAGATTCCCCGGTGCGTGGCAATTGCTGCACAACAAGCAATGAGCACCTAAGTGCCATTATCCCTTATTAACACCCCAAACATGATGCGATTCTGCCGCCATTGTCACTCAATAGGATCGCGCGGCAATCGCGGCTAACCGCGCCTTTCAAAATCAAATGAAGCTTGTCGCATGGAAATGAGCAAGAGCTTCTTTTTAGGTGACAAAGGCACGTAAGGGCAGCCTGTTCAAGTGAATGGGGTGGCCCTATGCGACATGCAAAATCGCACGCAATTTGCTCAACAAAATCGCATAGCAGGAATGCACGTTCCCGCTACGCGATGATGTCAACGGTACCATAGGGCAGCCCCGCACCGCATCTGGTCCTTAAAGTAGCTTGAGAACCTGACATCACTGACTGGGAGATTTACCCCCCACTGGTGACAGGGTGTCACAAGGACAGGATGTGATGCGATATCTTTATGATGGGGACAGATTCAGCGCACATGTAAATGTATTTAGCAACATGCAACATCACAGATAATTTGTTGCAATTTTTCTGTTGCAATTCCTCATCTTCGCCAGTTTATTGGGCCTGCCTCCCTGGGGTAAAAATCTGAGGCCCAGTCGGGGTCGGTCCGCGTACCTCGGCTGTTGATTTTTACATTCATGGGCAGTTGGGCCGCCATGGCCAGGAGGTTGTGTTGCAGGGCGTGCTGCATTAATCTCTGCTGCTCCTCCGCCATCATGGCCATCTTTTTTTCCGGAGGTTCTCCAGACTCCAGCTTTTCCCGCAGCTGTTCCAAGGCGGCGGCTTGCATAGCTTGCACGGCTTGGGCGGCGGCTGCATGATGGCCCGCGAGGGTGACGGGGATCCCGACACGGTGGGGATTTCCCGTCTGGTGAATGATGTCTTCTAGAGTAAAGAAACAAGTATATGAGTTAGATGTGGAGATGAGTCCAACAAGAACCTGATTTATCCATTGATACATCAACCTTATTTACAGTAAGTTACAACATGTGTACTGTAAGTCGTCAATTGTTGAAATCAGGGTGGTGAGTGGATGGTCTTCGCATATTTAGAGGCAAGGTCTGAATGGGGACAACCCATGAAGTGGATGTCCCAGACATTTCCCCTCATATTTAGAGGTCTGGATGGGGCAACTCATGAAGTGGATGTTCCAGATGGTCATCCTCATTTTTAGAGGTGAGGTCTGGATGGGGTCAACCCATGAAGTGGATGTCTCAGATGGTTCCCTCTATATTTATAGGTGAGGTGTGGGTGGGGCAAACTCATGAAGTGGACATCTTAGACGGTTCCCCTCATATTTAGAGGCGAGGTCTGAATGGGGCCAACTCATGAAGTGGATGTCCCAGATAGTTCCCCCCATTTTTGGAGGCGAGGCCTGGATGGGGCCAGCCCATGAAGTGGATGTCTCAGACAATTCCTATCATATTTAGAGGCGAGGTCTGGATGGGACCAACTCAGGAAGTGGCTATTCCAGATGGTTCCCTCCATATTAATAGGCGAGGTCTGGGTGGGGCCAACCCATGAAGTGGACGTCCCTGACGGCTCCCCTCATATTTGGGTTGGTGAGGTCTGGATGGGGCTAACCCAGGAAGTGGCAATCCCAGACAGTTCCCGCCATAGTTAGAGGTGAGGTCTGGGTGGGGCCAACTCATGAAGTGGCCATCCAACATGGTTCCCTTCATATTTATAGGCATAGTCTGCGTGGGGCCAACCCATGAAGTGGACATCCCTGACGGCTCCCCTCATATTTATAGATGAGGTCTCGGTGGGACCAACCCATGAAGTGGACGTCCCTGACGGTTCCCCTCATATTTAGAGGTGAGGTCTGGATGGGCCCAACCCATGAAGTGGATGTCTCAGATGGTTCCCCTTATATTTAGAGATGAAGTCTGGATGGGTCTAACTCATGAAGTGGATTTCCCAAACAGTTCCCCTCATATTTAGAGGCAAGATCTGGATAGGGCAACTCGTGAAATGGATGTCCCAGATGGTTCCACTCATTTTTTAGAGGTAAGGGCTGGATGGGGCCAACCCATGAAGTGGATTTCTCAGACGGTTTCCTCTATATTTATAGGCGAGGTCTGGGTGGGGACAACCCATGAAGTGGACGTCTCTGACGGCTCCCCTCATATTTAGAGGTGAGGTCTGGATGGGGCCAACCCATGAAGTGGCAATCCCAGACAGTTCCCTCCATATTTAGAGGTAAGGTCTGGGTGGGGCCATCCCAGATGATTCCCTTCATATTTATAGGCATTGTCTGGGTGGGGCCAACCCATGAAGTGGACATCCCTGACGGCTCCCTTCATATTTATAGATGAGGTCTCGGTGGGACCAACCCATGCAGTGGACATCCCTGATGGCTCCCCTCATATTTACAGGTGAGGTCTGGATGGGCCCAACCCATAAAGTGGACGTCCTAGATGGTTCCCCTTATATTTAGAGGGGAAGTCTGGATGGGTCTAACTCATGAAGTGGATTTCCCAAACAGTTCCCCTCATATTTAGAGGCAAGGTCTGGATAGGGCAACTCATGAAGTGGATGTCCCAAATGGCTCCCCTCATTCTTTAGAGGTGAGGTCTGGATAGGGCCAACCCATGAAGTGGATTTCTCAGATGGTTTCCTCTATATTTATAGGCGAGGTCTGGGCGGGGACAACCCATGAAGTGGACATCTCTGATGGCTCCCCTCATATTTATAGATGGGGTCTGGATGGGGCCAACCCATGAAGTGGCAATCCCAGACAGTTCCCTCCATATTTAGAGATGAGGTCCGGGTGGGGCCAACTCATGAAGTGGACATCCCTGACGGCTCCCCTCATATTTATAGATGGGGTCTCGGTGGGACCAACCCATAAAGTTGATGTCGCCGACGGCTCCCCTCATATTTAGAGGCAAAGTGGACATCCCAGGTGGTTCCCCTCATATTTAGACATGAGATCTGGGTGGGGCCAACTCATGAAGTGGATTTCCCAAACAGTTCCTCTCATATTTAGAGGCAAGGTCTGGATAGGGCAACTCATGAAGTGGATGTCCCAGATGCTGGCTCCCCTTATATTTAGAGGCGAAGTCTGGATGGGTCTAACTCATGAAGTGGACATACCAGATGGTCCCCCTTATATTTAGAGGCAAAGTCTGGATGGGTCTAACTCATGAAGTGGACATACCAGATGGTCCCCCTTATATTTAGAGGCAAAGTCTGGATGGGTCTAACTCATGAAGTGGACATCCCAGTCGGTTCCCCGCATATTTAGACACGAGATCTGGGTGGGGCCAACTCATGAAGTGGATTTCTCAGATGGTTTCCTCTATATTTATAGGTGAGGTCTGGATGGGGCCAACCCATGAAGTTGATTTCTCAGACGGTTTCCTCTATATTTATAGGTGAGGTCTGGGTGGGGCCAACTCATGAAGTGGACATATCAGATGGTTCCCCTCATATTTCGAGGTGAGGTCTGGATGGGGCCAACCCATGAAGTGGATGTCCCAGATGGTTCCTTTCATATTTAGAGGTGAGGTCTGGATGGGGCCAACCCATAAAGCACACAAAATGGGGACTGCGGGTGGGGTTAATTCAATTTCATTACGTACAAAACAGTTAATTGTGGTGTAATAGAAAAGCAGATTTTTATAAATCGGATCCCCCAGGCTGGTCTTACCTTTCTTAATAGCTGGCATTTGAGAAATCTGCCCTCCATTGTGCGTTGAGACAGATAGGGCGGACATGTTGATCTTTGGGGAGGTGAGGACATTGGGAGTCCCAACAGGTGAGTAGCTGAAGAGGCCAGATCCGAAGCTCTGCCGGCGGCCCTCCCGCCGGTTGCTGTCGATGGCGGCTTGTAGCTCTCCAGGGGAGCTGAGCCCCCTCTTCTCACATTCATAGGGGTACAGATACTTCATGTATCTAATGGAAGAGGAGAGGAAGAATGATATCATCCACATGCTAAACTGCAATGAGAAAAAGGAAGCTGGTACCATACATGGCAGCATTTACACTTTGGGTCGATTTACCAAAACTGTAGAGTGCAAAATCTGGTGAAGCTCTACATAGAAACCAAGCAGCTTCCATTTTTTTTGTCAAAGCTTAATTAAGCTGAAGTTAGAAGCTGATTGCCCAGATTTTGCACTCTCGTTTTAGTAAATCAACCCCATTATGTTTTTTCCTCCACTTTTTTGGATCGCCTTTGTACATCCCTTTATGGTCACTATGCACACTATATAGCCAAAAGTATATTGACATACAGTATGACAATAAAATCGACTCTATGTACAAATGTTGGGGACCCACCCTCTAAATGATGGAGTTCAGGTGTCGCCAGTGAAGGGTCCTGTTAATATTACATCATAGAAAGACAATTGTGGTCTTCCAACTTGGTGTTTGGTGAAGACCCTTTTTTTTGTTCCACCATGACTGTGTACCAAGCCAGGTCCATATAGACATGGTTGGTCCAGTTTGGTGTGGAGGAACTTGAGAGTTCTGCTCAGAGCCCTGCCCTCATCCCCACTGAACAACTCTGGCATGAGTTGGAATGCCAATTGTGACCCAGGTCTTCTCATCCAACATCTGGTATTGAGGAACTCAAATGTCCTGCACTCAGCCTTGACCTCAAACCTGACCTCAACTCTACTGAACACCTTTGCACCATAAAGACATATTTTGTCCAGTTTGGAGAGGAGGAGCTTGAGAGTCCTGCACAGAGCCCTGACCTCAACCCTACTGAACACCTTTGGGATAAATTGGAACACCAAATGTGAGCCAAGTCTGCTCATCCAACATCAGTACCTGACCTCACAAATGGGAACAAATTCCCACACGCCCCAGATGAGTGAAGGTTATTATAGGAGGTCAACTTCATATTATTGGTCATTACTTTGGAATGGTTTTGTCCAACAAGTACATGATGGTCAGGTGTCCAGGTGTTTCTATCGGTGACTACATAGGGGAGATCGTCTCCCATTTCCTGTTCTGACAGGAAGTAAGGTGAATCTACACAATAGTAATACAGATGGAAATAAAAAGCTGTTAGAGGCCCTTACCTTCCTCACTCAATCCAAATCTAAATAGTAATTTTTGGGTGGAGTTGGGTCACTGACCAGGAGCCAATATACAGATCCAGAAAGTCATAGAGAAAATTATACGTTCTGATCTACATCATTTTCCACAGCCAATGTCTTAAAGTCCTAGACCTCTGGTCCTCATTTTTTAAGAAGAAATAAAAAACTTTTTTCCCCATTTCGCAATCTGTGTAACAGTGTAATCTGACCGCTTTCTGCAAGAGTCCATTTCCGTCAGCTTCTCCCCCTCCCCTGCTCCTGTCCTGTCCCCCTGCTCTTTCCCCCTCCCCTGCTCCAGTCCTGTCCCCCTGCTCTTTCCCCCTCCCCTGCTCCAGTCCTGTCCCCCTGCTCTTTCCCCCTCCCCTGCTCCAGTCCTGTCCCCCTGCTCTTTCCCCCTCCCCTGCTCCAGTCCTGTCCCCCCGCCCCATCCCCCTACCCCTGTCCCATCCCCCTGCCCACTCTCCCTGCACCTGTTCCCTCCCCTTGCTCCATGCTTCTTCCCCCTCCTCTGCTTTTGTCCTTTCCCAATGGCACCTGCTCTCTCCCCTGTTTTTGTCCTCGCCCCCTGCTCCTTC
>BLSH010269210.1:182362-196137 GCA_018402905.1 Glandirana rugosa
ACACTTTCCGTAGAAATGACATTCTCGACTCCTTATCGGAAGTCGTTCCTGGTGAGGCTCCTGCCCTCTTCTCTGCTCCTGTCCCATCCCCCTGCTCCTTCACTTGCTCCTGCCCCCTCCCCTGCAGAGGCTGCTGAAGTCACATCCAAAATGGAGACACCTAACAGTGGTTTCAGCCCTGTTCAATATCATAATATCATCAATATTTATGAGATTAAATGCACAAAACAAAGTAATCAGAGACATAATATTACGGGAAACATTGTTGCTACTGAGAGTCATCATAGCAGCCAGGCAACCTGCATTTTACAAGGAGGTCGGTAATATTAACTTACCACTTTCTTTCTTCCTTAAAATTTTCCTTTGTATATTTATAAGTGTAAGTAAATCCTAAGATTTGGTGATCCACAATTTACCATAAATGCTGGGAGTGGTCCTTGCTGAAGGCTATTCCTCAGCTCTTACAGTAAAGATGCCTTTCACAGCTGGTGATGACACCTCTGTCCTTCCTATAGAGGGGCGCCCCCTTGTGTCCCCCCTGAAGAACGGTTGGTGATGACTCACTGTGTTCGCAGGGTGAAAGCGGCGCTGGTGATGGAGGTGGGAAGGCTCAGCCCTTTGGTGATCTCTCTCCATATCTTCTTATTGATGACCTCCACCAAGCCGCCCTTCTCCGTCACCAGCCTGTAGAGCGTGTACAGGTCCAGGACTTGCTTGGCCATGATGGGGATCCGATTCACCGGCGTTCCTGCAACAGAAGACCAGGGATAGGTGAGACGGCCTGCAGATCAATCATCTCTATATATTGATAAGTAATATATTGATAAGCCACCAAAAAGTAGACATGTGCACTGCCGAAAAATTTGTTTTCTTTTTTTTCTCCATTTTTTGGTCATTCGTTATGATCAAAATTCGTTATTTCGAATAAATGTGTAACTGCGGAAAAAATTTGTGACTTCGGAAAAAAATCGAAAATTCGGAAATTCAAAAATCCGAAAATTCAAAATTCGAAAATCCGAAAACTTAGAAATTTGAAAATCCGAACATAAGAACAAAAATCCAAAATAATAACTAATAATAACCAACTATGAAATTATAGGTATGTTAGTAAACATAACGAATATGAATTTATCTGAAAAATTTGGTAGTTTTCGTTTTCTTTGGTTTTATTTTTCATTTTTTGGTCATTTGTTATGATCAAAATCTGTTATTTGGAATAAATTTGTAACTTCGGAAAAAATTTGTGATTTCGGAAAAAAATCTAAAATTCGGAAATTCAAAAATCCAAAAATTCAGAAATTCAAAAATCCGAAAATCCAAAATAATAACTAACTAATAATAACCAAATATGAAATTATAGGTATGTTAGTAAACGTAACGAATATGAATTGATCCGAAAAATTTGTTCGTACTCTTTGTTTTTCTTTTTTTTCTCATTCGTTATTATTGAAATTCGTTATTTTTGAATAAATTTGTAACTTCAGAAAAAATTTGTGACCGGAAAATAAAAAATCGAAAATTCAAAATTCAAATTTCGAAAATCCATACATAAGAACAAAAATCCGAATATCCAAAATAATAGCTAACTAATAATAACCAACTATGAAATTATAGGTATGTTAGTAAACGTAACGAATACGAATTTATCCGAAGTTACGAATTATCCAAAATAACGGATACCGAATCTAACCAAATGGAACGGAACAAATTAATAATAATAAATAATAATAAAACATTATTATTATTTATTATTATTAATTTGTTATGTTCCATTCGTTATATCTATATAATGCGGCATTCGTTATTTCGGATAAATTCGTATTCGTTACGTTCACTAACAGCCAAATTTGAAAGGAAATTCCAATACCTATAATTTCATAGTTAGCAATAGTTATTATAAGTTAGTTAGTTATCATTTCCGATTTTTATTTTCGGATTTTCGAATTTCGGATTTTCGAATTTCAGATTTTCGAATATCGCATTTTTGAATTTCTGAATTTTGGAAAAACTACTGAAACAGATTTTCGTTATTCGAATATTTCTGAATTAACAATTTTTTTTGAATTTCGTTGAAAAATGAATTCGGGAAGCAAACAAATTGCACATGTCTACCAACAAGAGCTTCACATACGATGGCGGTGCTCCCCGCCGCATCTCTAAGGTTCCCCTCCAGACTTGCACAGTTGTAGCGGCTCCTCTCCTGGACTGAAACGGCTTCCTCTGATTTCACTGCACCCTGTGAGCTTCTCACCCTGTGCATTAGAAGCTGCAGCCTCATTTCCTGGCTGGAGGACGCCCAGCATCATCTAGTGCTTTCCTCCCCCAGACTGACTGTCCTTGGCCCCGCCCCTTTTATCAATTCGATTTCAGTTTTTTTTTTTGCATTACCACGCCCGCTTCTCCAGTCTGACATCTGCCCATCACATCATTGAATTTTCATAACTCCTCCCAAGAGCCAGCCCACTGCTTGCACCAGGGCTCCTGAGAGGACACCATGTACAGCACCTTGCTGACCCCTCCCACCAGCCATGTTCTGCCTGCATTGCATAGAGAAGCAGAGAAACCCAATTATGACATCATAGTGGTCTAAATATGCTAATGTGAATGGAAACATTTTATTTAAAATGTTAAAAGGGGAGGAGTTGGGGCGGGGAAAGCAGGCAAAATATAATTGCATCAAACGTCATCTTTAAGGCATGGCTCACACCTATGCAGGTTGCGACTGATGCGTTTTCCGGGTGCGCATTGCATACTAGGCTAGGTTTAAAAAACGCAGACGCACAGGGGTGCCATGCATTTCAGCGCAATTTCCCACACTCATGCATAGGGCAGCCAATGCATGAGAAATGCCCAGAACTCCCTGAGTGTGGGAAATCGCGCTGAAATGCATGGCACCCCTGTGCGTCTGCGTTTTTTAAACGCATGGAAACATTTAGAGATGCAAAACGTTCAGAAACGCACGCACGTTCCGAAGGTGGGAATAAAGAAATATGGCGGGGCGGTGCGGCTGATTACCGGCCACCTCTGTCCTCGCTCCCGGTAAATAATCAGACCGCGTGGACGGAATGCGTTTTCCGCTGCGTCGGGTGTTTACGGAGGAGGATGCGCTGACTCCATGAAAAGTCCCCCCTTCCAGGCTTTTATGTGCCAATTAGCTGAGATAATCTCCGGCAAAATGCCGCGTCTTTTGTGGCTTTTTAACAAAGTGTCTGACCTGGAATAATTAACCTGCGCTTCGCCTCTGCGGCTTTATTGTGCCGCCTGAATTTATGAGGAAGGTGTTCAATAGAGAGCGGGGATTTACACCGCCGCTGACTCCATCCGTCTCCGAGGAGATAAAGGACGACAAGACGGAGCTCGCCATCGCCGCAAAACATTAACATCTTTTCCTGACCTTTCCGCCGACCTTTCGGCGCGGCGAGCAGAGGGGCCGCCAAAGTGCTTATAGGCTATCGTGGCTTAGGAGGGCGCCGCCGAGAAGGTGCGCGGTCCTCCGCTTTAACCCTTCGTCTGGGTTCATTTGAAACGGTTTTTTTTTACCCCCCCCCCGCCATATTCCGATTGGGTAATCAGCGGTTCACAAATGTTTTAATATTATGGATCACGCCTGTATAATGTGCGTTGAAACAACAACTTACAGACTCCATTGCGAGTTTAGGAGACACGGCGACCTACATAGTTACATAGTCTGGTTGAAAGAAGACACAAGTCCATCTAGTTCAACCAAGAGAAGGGGAGGGAAAAAAATGATATGCAATCCAGGGGAGTAGCTACAGGGGTCGCGTGGGTTGCCATTACGACCCTGTTCACAAATGTTTTAATATTATGGACCATGCCTGTGTAATATGTGTTGGAATAACCACTAACAGACTCCATTGCGAGCTCAGGAGACAGGGAGACATACATTGTTTGGTTGAAAAAAAAGACAGGGTAACATACATAGTTACATAGTCTGGTTGAAAGAAGACACAAGCCCATCTAGTTCAACCAAGAGAAGGGGAGAAAAAAATAATGATATGCAATTCAGGGGAGTAGCTACAGGGGTCGCGGGGGTTCCCATTACGACCCTGTTCACAAATTCTTTAATATTATGGACTACGCCTGTATAATGTGCGTTGAAAGAACAACTTACAGACTCCATTGCGAGTTTAGGAGACAGGGTGACTTACATAGTTACATAGTCTGGTTGAAAGAAAACACAAGTCCATCTAGTTCAACCAAGAGAAGGGGAGGAAAAAAAATGATATGCAAACCAGGGGAGTAACTACAGGGGTCGCGGTGGTTGCCATTACGACCCTGTTCACAAGTTTTTTAATATTATGGACTACGCCTTTGTAATATGCGTTGAAACAACAACTTACAGACTCCGTTGCAAGCTCAGGAGACAGGGTGACATACATAGTTACATAGTTTGGTTGAAAAAAAAGACACAAGCCCATCTAGTTCAACCAAGAGAAGGGGAGAAAAAAAATATGCAATCACGGGGTGTACATAGTTAGTTTGGTTGAAAAAAGACACAAGTCCATCTATTTCAATTAAGAGAAGCGGAGAAAAAAGAAATGAAATGCAATCCGGGGGAGTAGCTACAGGGGTCACGGGGGTTGCCATTACGACCCTGTTCACAATTTTTTTAATATTATGGACCACGCCTGTATAATGTGTGTTTCAAAAACAACTTACAGACTCCATTGCGAGCTCAGGAGGGAGGGTGGCTTACATAGTTACATAGTCTTGTTGAAAAAAAGACACAAGCCCACCTAGTTCAACCAAGAGAAGGGGAGAAAAAAAATGATATGCAATCCAGGGGAGTAACTACAGGGGTCACAGGGGTTGCCATTATGACCCTGTTCATAAATGTTTTAGTATTATGGACCACGCCTGTGTAATATGTGTTGAAACAACAACTTACAGACTCCAATGCAAGCTCAGGAGAGAGGGTGACATACATAGTTACCTAGTTTGGTTGAAAAAAAGACACAAGCCCATCTAGTTCAACCAAGACAAGGGGAGAAAAAAATGATATGCAATCACGGGGTGTACATAGTTATATTGTTAGTTTGGTTGAAAGAAGACTCAAGTCCATCTAGTTCAACCAAGAGAAGCGGAGAAAAAAAAATGATATGCAATCCAGGGGAGTAGCTACAGTGGTCGCGGGGGTTGCCATTACGACCCTATTCACAATTTTTTTAATATTATGGACTACGCCTGTATAATGTGTGTTTAAACAACAACTTACAGACTCCATTGCGAGTTTAGGAGACAGGGTGACATACATAGTTACATAGTCTGGTTGAAAAAAAGACACAAGCCCATCTAGTTCAACCAAGAGAAGGGTAGAAAAAAAATGATATGCAAACCAGGGGAGTAGCTACAGGGGTCGCGGGGGTTGCCATTACGACTCTGTTCACAAATGTTTTAATATTATGGACCACGCCTGTATAATGTGTGTTTCAAAAACTTACAGACTCCATTGCGAGCTCAGGAGAGAGGGTGACTTACATAGTTACATAGTCTGGTTGAAAAAAGACACAAGCCCATCTAGTTCAACCAAGAGTAGGTGAGAAAAAAATTATATGCAATCACGGGGTGTACATAGTTAGTTTGGTTGAGAAAAGACACAAGTCCATCTAGTTCAACTAAGAAGGGGAGAAAAAAATGATATGCAAAGTAGAGGAATAACTACAGGGGTCACAGGGGTTGCCATTATGACCCTGTTCACAATTTTTTTAATATTATGGACCATGCCTGTGTAATATGTGTTGAAACAACAACTTACAGACTCCAATGCAAGCTCAGGAGACAGGGTGACATACATAGTTACATAGTTTGGTTGAAAAACACACACAAGCCCATCTAGTTCAAGCAAGAGAAGGTGAGAAAAAAATGATATGCAATCACGGGGTGTACATAGTTAGTTTGGTTGAGAAAAGACACAAGTCCATCTATTTCAACCAAGAGAAGGGGAGAAAAAATATATATGCAATCCAGGGGAGTAGCTACAGGGGTCACGGAGGTTTGCCATTACGACCCTGTTCACAAATGTTTTAATATTATGGACCACGCCTGTGTAATATGTGTTGAAACAACAACTTACAGACTCCATTGCAAGCTCAGGAGACAGGGTGACATACATAGTTACATAGTCTGGTTGAAAAAAAATTCACAAGCCCATCTAGTTCAACCAAGAGAAGGGGAGAAAAAATGATATGCAATCACGGGGTGTACATAGTTACATAGTTAGCTTGGTTGAAAAAAAGACACAAGTCCATCTAGTTCAACCAAGAGAAGCGGAGAAAAAAAAATGATATGCAATCCAGGGGAGTAGCTACAGGGGTCGCGGGGGTTGCCATTACGACCCTGTTCACAAGTTTTTTAATATTATGGGCTGCGCCTGTATAATGTGAGTTGAAACAACAACTTACAGACTCCATTGCGAGTTTAGGAGACAGGGTGACATACATAGTTACATAGTCTGGTTGAAAGAAGACACAAGTCCATCTAGTTCAACCAAAAGAAGGGGAGGGAAAAAAAATGATATGCAATCCAGGGGCGTAACTACAGGGGTCGCAGGGGTTGCCATTGCGACCCGGCCCCCTGCTCCAGGGGGCCCATGTGGCCCCCCTGTATGCCTGGATAGAAGGGCGGTGGGGGTGGCGGCATGTAGAGGAACCAATCCCTGAACCCTCCTCTCTCTCCCACAAACATTCAGCAGCTGCTCCACCTCCCCTCGCTGCGGGGGATGTTGTTTTAAGTCCCAATCACTGACTCTGTTTTTTTTTTAAATTAATTTATAGCTGAGGCATAGTAAACTGTGTTTACTATGCTTCAGTTTATGAATGAACAGCTGAGGCTGCAGAGAAAGTGACTGATGAATCTGTCCTCAGTCCCTTTCTCAATCTCAAAAGTGAGACGTCGGGGGACTGTTTAGACCCCTGATATTTCACCAAAGCCCACCAGCTGGGGTCCTAAAAAAATATGTAAAAAAAATAATAAAAAATAATATTGTAAAAAAAAAAATGGGGGGCCCCTAAGACAGCAGGAAGGTGGCCCGCTGCAGGGTCCAACGATGGGAGTAAGGGGCCCGGGATCAGTGGGAAGGGGCCAAGGGGACCTTCATGGTTTCTTGCATGGGGCACTAGGGTTCCGGTTACAACAATTCAATACCCACAGGCAACCCCCCTCCCTCCCCCCCCCCACAAAGCCAATGATCCAATTTGCTCCAGCAGGGGAAAACATTCCTTCCTGATCCCCCGAGAGGCATTTTCCCCGGATCTACTTTACCTATAGATGTCAGTACCCAGTCATATGTACACAAAAAGTGCCATAAAAAGCCCGGTATTCAAATGGTTAAAAATGTCCGCAGTCTCTGACGATCTCCTGTACCATTTCTGCAGTCTTTGATCATCTCCTGTACCATGTCGGCAGTCTCTGATCATCTCCTGTACCATGTCCGCAGTCTCTGATCATCTCCTGTACCATGACGGCAGTCTCTGATCATCTCCTGTACCATGACGGCAGTCTCTGATCATCTCCTGTACCATGTCGGCAGTCTCTGATCATCTCCTGTACCATGTCCGCAGTCTCTGATCATCTCCTGTACCATGTCCGCAGTCTCTGATCATCTCCTGTACCATGTCCACAGTCTCTGATGATCTCCTGTACTATGTCTGCAGTCTGTGATCATCTCCTGTACCATGTCCGCAGTCTCTGATCGTCTCCTGTACCATGTCCGCAGCCTCTGATCCTCTCCTGTACCATGTCCGCAGTTTCTGATCATCTCTTGTACCATGTCCGCAGTCTCTGATCATCTCTTGTACCATGTTCGCAGTCTCTGATCATCTCCTGTACCATGTCTGCAGTCTCTGACCGTCTCCTGTACTGCAGTCTCTGACCGTGATAATGACAAAGAGGGGCAGAGCATGGGTGACCTTAAAATGATGCCCCTCCCCGAAAAAGTTCTACGGATGCCCATGGTGGGGCGGCGGGCTGAAGTGGGAAATCACCTCCCGCTGCTTGCAACAGCAATCCAACGGCTAGTAAGCTGCTCTGATTGCTATTACAAGAGAGCCGCCTGCCGGCTCTAAAGAAAACGATACTGGGGTGATGCCGGCAGCTGCAACCATCATCCCAGTACAGACGCCGCCCCCCTAAAAAATGCCACCCCAGGCAGATGCCTTGTTTTCTTTGCAGTAAATACGCTGGGAGAGAGGGAGGAGTCTGTAGCCATGTCTGTAGGGTGACAACTTTGCCCTTTCCGTAGATAAGGTACAGTGAGTGTTGCCACCCTAGGACAGGAAGTTTGTTACTGGAGGAAAAAAAAAAGCTTGAAAAAAGAAAACTAATGCAGCCATCACATCTAAGGATCAATATATGACATTTCTGCTCTTGGCTTTAGATATCCTTTAAGAGACCATGCACCGGGTGGAGATCACATGACGTGATGACAGAGTCATGTCTGGCCTCTTTCTGGAAATGCTAGTCCACTGGCTGCCCCTTGCTTCAGACGTGTCTCACGTGTTTAATCACTGCACTCGGCAAGGCATCTGATTCAGTAACTGAATGGCTGGACTTGTTCCATATAACACCGTTCCGGACGTTATTACTCCGCTGGTGAGTCAGAACATTTCCCGGTATTTCCTAGTCATCCTCTCATGGGTAGCCTACCAAAGAACTTCCACATGCAGCGATATTATGAGAGGTTAAAAGACAAAAAATTATGTATGCAGGAAAAACAACAGTATCTTTTATTCAGAAAAAAAACTCCACCTTTTTCTGCAACATTGTACCTTTGTTGCAAGCTGAGAGATAGCAGCAGAGGCTGATCTGTGTCAAACAATTGCAACCACAAGCAAAAATTGCACAGGCACCAGCTCTGGGCTGGTATCTCAGCCCAGGAAGTAGATGGTGACCCTAGATGATGCCTGAAGAAAGATGGCGCCTTCTATAGAGAAAAAAAAAAAAGATGCAGGCATTGTCAAGGGGAGTGCTGTGATCTCTGTGGACCTAGGAGTGTTAAACTGACACATTACTTAGCATGCAAGGGGTGAAGGTCCAGAAAGGAGTAGTCACAGGGCTCTCTGTTGCTCAAAACATCCTGCGGGAATCTCATCTTTCTGATTGGTGGGTTTGTACTAACCAGCAGCAGGGCATAGAACGCACAGCACGCCATTTCCAATAACTGCTGATGTGGGCTCTGGGCTTGGACTATTTAGCGAGAACATTTCCTCGTACCCGCCTGACAATTCATTACAGTAACTCAATTACGTTGTGACACGGGAAGGCAAACCGCAGGACAGGCCGGAGACGCCAGGCAGACGTTACCGCTCCGCCATCAATCCCCACTCATCTCGGCCTGATCTGTCGACACTTCCCAGAAAAAAAGATGATTATCGTAGATTCACTTACACCCTCCGAGCTAAATCTGTTCTGTCAGTTTCCATGAATGAAAGTGAGACCGTCCCGTCTATCGATCGCAGGGCTGCTGACTGCGCCGTTATGAAAATGGATTCCCAATGGCGGCTGAGTACAAAAACCTTCATTTAAAAATGTTTCCCAAAAAGTTACCAAAGCGTGAGTGACAACGTAGGAGACAGGGACAGAGCGTTGTCATCTCATAAAAGGAAGTGCCTGAACAAGGATCGTCATGGCAGGATCACCAGGAATTATTTTATTGGAAGCTGCACATAAACCTAAATAAAAATTATTTGTCACAGAAGCTACCTAGCGTCTTCTGTTGCTAGGATGCAGGTGGCTTCTGCTGCCAAACATCCTCTGTTGCTAGGATGCAGGTGGCTTCTGCTGCCTAACATCCTCTGTTGCTAGGATGCAGGTGGCTTCTGCTGCCTAACATCCTCAGTTGCTAGGATCCAGGTTGCTTCTGCTGCCTAAAATGCTTCCGTTGCTAGGATGCAGGTGGCTTCTGCTTCCTAACATCCTTCTGTTGCTAGGATGTAGGTGGCTTCTGCTGCCTAACATCCTACCATTGTTAGGATGCAGGTGGCTTCTGCTGTCTAACATCCTACCATTGTTAGGATGCAGGTAATTTCTGCTGCCTAACATCCTTCTGTTGCTAGGATGCAGGTGGCTTCGGCTGCCTAACATCCTTCTGTTGCTAGGATCCAGGTGGCTTCTGCTTCCTAACATCCTTCTGTTGCTAGGATGCAGGTGGCTTCTGTTTCCTAACATCCTTGTGTTGCTAGGATGCAGGTGGCTTCTGCTTCCTAACACCCTTCTGTTTCTAGGATGCATGTGGCTTCTGCTGCCAAACATCCTCTGTTGCTAGGATGCAGGTGGCTTCTGCTGCCTAACTTCCTCTGTTGCTAGGATGCAGGTTGCTTCTGCTGCCTAAAATCCTTCCATTGCTAGGATGCAGGTGGCTTCTGCTTCCTAACATCCTACCATTGTTAGGATGCAGGTGGCTTCTGCTGCCTAACATCCTTCTGTTGCTAGGATGCAGGTGGCTTCTGCTGTCTAACATCCTACCATTGTTAGGATGCAGGTAGTTTCTGCTGCCTAACATCCTTCTGTTGCTAGGATGCAGGTGGCTTTGGCTGCCTAACATCCTTCTGTTGCTAGGATCCAGGTGGCTTCTGCTTCCTAACATCCTTCTGTTGCTAGGATGCAGGTGGCTTCTGTTTCCTAACATCCTTGTGTTGCTAGGATGCAGGTGGCTTCTGCTTCCTAACACCCTTCTGTTTCTAGGATGCAGGTGGCTTCTGCTGCCAAACATCCTCTGTTGCTAGGATGCAGGTGGCTTCTGCTGCCTAACATCCTCTGTTGCTAGGATGCAGGTGGCTTCTGCTGCCTAAAATCCTTCCATTGCTAGGATGCAGGTGGCTTCTGCTTCCTAACATCCTGCCATTGTTAGGATGCAGGTGGCTTCTGCTGCCTAACATCCTTCTGTTGCTAGGATGCAGGTGGCTTCTGCTTCCTAACATCCTTCTGTTGCTAGGATGCAGGTGGCTTCTGCTTCCTAGCATCTTTCTGTTGCTAGAATGTAGGTGGCTTCTGCTGCCTAACATCCTACCATTGTTAGGATGCAGGTGGCTTCTGCTGCCTAACATCCTTCTGTTGCTAGGATGCAGGTGGCTTCTGCTTCCTAACATCCTTCTGTTGCTAGGATGCAGGTGGCTTCTGCTTCCTAACATCCTTCTGTTGCTAGGATGCAGGTGGCTTCTGCTTCCTAACATCCTTCTGTTGCTAGGATGCAGGTGGCCTCTGCTGCCTAACATCTTTCTGTTGCTAGGATGCAGGTGGCTTCTGCTGCCTAACATCCTTCTGTGGCTAGGAAGCAAGTGGCTTTTGCTGCCAAACAACCTCTGTTGCTAGGATGCAGGTGGTTTCTGCTGCCTAAAATCCTCTATTGTTAGGATGCAGGTGGCTTCTGCTGCCTAACATCCTTCTGTTGCTAGGATGCAGGTGGCTTCTGCTGCCTAACATCCTTCTGTTGCTAGAATGTAGGTGGCTTCTGCTGCCTAACATCCTACCATTGTTAGGATGCAGGTGGCTTCTGCTGCCTAACATCTTTCTGTTACTAGGATGCAGGTGGCTTCTGCTTCCTAACATCCTTCTTTTGCTAGGATGCAGGTGGCTTCTGCTTCCTAACATCCTTCTGTTGCTAGGATGCAGATGGCCTCTGCTGCCTAACATCCTTCTGTGGCTAGGAAGCAAGTGGCTTTTGCTGCCAAACTTCCTCTGTTGCTAGGATGCAGGTGGTTTCTGCTGCCTAAAATCCTCTATTGCTAGGATGCAGATGGCACCTGCTTCCTAACATCCTTCTGTTGCTAGGATGCAGGTGGCTTCTGCTACCTAACATCCTTGTGTTGCTAAGATGCAAGTGGCTTCTGCTGCCTAACATCCTCTGTTTCTAGGATGCAGGTGACTTTTGCTGCCTAACATCCTTCTGTTGCTAGGACACAGGTGACTATTGCCACCACCAATCCTCCTTTGCTAATATGCATACAGCTTCTGTTTCTAGGACACTGTTGGCTATTCCCACCTAACATCCTTCATTGCTAGGATGCAGACAGCTTTTCAAGCAAGGCAACTGGTGTCCTGTGTTTTTATAATGCAGGCTTCTTCTGCTGCCCAATGTGCTTCTGTTGCTAGGACATAAGTAGTTATTGCCACCTATAGTCCTCTGTTGCTAGGATGCAGGCTGCTTCTCAAAGAAAACCGACTAGATTCTTCTGTTGCTAGGATGCAGGTGCCTATTGCCACCAAGCATCCTCTGTTACTAATATGCAGGCAGCTCCTCAATGAACTCACCTAATATCTTCTGTTGCTAGAATGCAGGTAGTGGTGTCTGCTGCCTATTGTGCTCCTGTTGCTAGGACATAGGTGGCTACTAGGATGCAAGCAGTTTCCCAAAGAAAACCAACTAGCTTTGTTTCTAGGATGTAGGCGGATATTGCCACAAAGCCTCCTCCGTTGCTAAGATGCAGACAGCTTTTCAGTGAAGCCATCTAATGTCTTCTATCTATAGAATGCAGGCAGCTTCTGCTACCTATTGTGCTCCTGTTGCTAGGGCATAGTTGGTTGCTAGAATGCAGGCACCTTCACAAGGAAACGGACTTGCTCCCTCTGTCGCATTGATACCGTGTTTCCCCGAAAATAAGACCTACCCTGAAAATAAGACCTACTGTTATTTTCGGGGAGGGCTGCAATATATCTCTCAGCTGATCTCCATGGCTCTCCCCTTCTCCTCTCCTGGCTGTCAGTGGGGGATCTTGGGCCGCCCCCCGCTCCCTCTGCCGTGCTTAGAGCGGGGAAGACAAGTCAAGGAAGCACCGAGTGACGCTATGGAGCCTAAGAAGGTATTTGACAACCGGATCACAGAAACCCCGTTTCACACCATACACTGCTCTAACAGAGAGGATCCCGGCAGTCTACAACCCCTTTCACTATTATTCACACCCGGGATTCCTGATGGGCAGGGAGGGAGAAGGAGAGAGAGGACAGCACAATAAGTGGCAAGCCCTACCCCGAAAATAAGCCCTACTGTGTTTTTGGTGGCCAAAATTAATATAAGACCTGGGCTTATTTTCGGGGAACCACGGTAACATTAAGATGCGACTTTCATGAGTTGACATGGCAGTCTATGGCACTCAAGTTGCATGAAAGTCGCATCACAGTGGTTTAGGAATCTTTTTAAAGTCACTGCGACTTTAAGCTGCATAGATTTGCAATACATAGGCTGCGACCTGTCATACCACTTTATTTATCGAAAGTCACATGAAAAGTCGCACAAGTGTGAATGGAGCCTTATCCAATCAGAACGCGATTCCATCAAAACGCAAATCTGCCAACAATCAAAGTGGCCAAAAAATCCTTTCCAATTGATTTAGACTTGGTTTAGATTGAATTCAATCAAACTGGGTCAATTGGCCAGGGCGGTAAATGATCAATCATTTTGAATTGATCGCCAGCACTGAGATACTTTGTTTGTGAATATGATTGTATCAATCAGATTATGAGATTACACGGGGGAAATAGAGATACGATCATCATGTAAGGTCTTCTTTTAGTTATCATTCGAAATCCACTTGTCTGTGTGTGGCACATCAATCGATTGGCTTGTCGATTATCTACTTGCCGACCACACCATGTATTTATGCTGCGGGGCAGCGGCTCTTCTGTGCCGGATCACTTACATGTGCATAATCCGGCAGCTTCGGGAAGGTGTGTGCACACGCATGCCTGCTGCCCCAGCTGTGCTGTCATTCATAACATCACAAGCTGGGAGTATCGGGTAAAGGGAGGGAAGGGAAGGGTGG
>BLSH010269210.1:199142-219519 GCA_018402905.1 Glandirana rugosa
TGGGTTATGGGTCATACTAGGGAGGGATGGGAGGGGAGGATGGGGTATTGGGTAAAGGGAGGGGAGGGTAGGGAGGGATCATACGGGGTATTGGGTAAAGGGAGGGAAGGGAGGGACCATATGGGGTATTGGGTAAAGGGAGGGAAGGGTAGGGAGGGATCATACGGGGTATTGGGTAAAGGGAGGGAAGGGAGGGACCATATGGGGTATTGGGTAAAGGGAGGGAAGGGTAGGGAGGGATCATACAGGGTATTGGGATTAGTGGGTTTGTTGTTGAGTTTATTAAACACAACACAAAAAATTCTTGATAGAAAAAAGAAGCCGTGTCTCTGTTAGGAGGAAGACGCGGTGGGCGCGGTGCCGTGGACACAGTGATGTCGCCATCGCTGAGAGTCTGGATCTCATCTGGTGAAGAAGATTAAATTGTATTCTCTCCTGGTCCATATATTGATTTCCATTGTAAGTGTGATTAATAGGAGGGCACTCAGCGGGAGGAATCATCCGGGAGATTCTTTGATACGGCGCACTACTAGTGAGCGCAACACAAACCAGCTCTGCGAGTATTGACCAAATCATCCATTCCCGTCCCCAAGCCGCGTCCAATGATGGATGGCGATGGAGTTTCTCTCCGCTCACCTCATTTCACATGAAGATCCTCGCTGGTGGGCTGTCATAGGGACGCCGTCTGCACTTCCTCCCCTCTATATTAAATCTGACCTCTGACCCCCCCTTCAGTCTTGCACAGTTGTACCGCCTTCTCTCCTGGACTGAAGTGGCTTCCTCTGATTTCACCGCACACTCTGAGCTTCTCACCATGTGCATTAGAAGCTGCAGCATGCCAGATAGAGCCCCGCCTCCTTTCCTAGCCCTTCCCTCCCAGCCCTCATTGTCCCTGGCCCCGCCCCTTTCATTTATTGGATTTCAATTATTTTAATCATACAATCTCAGCATCACACATGGGCGTTACCCAGCGTAGGAACGCCCACTCCTCCACCCATCAAGGCATTTTCAGCATAACTCCTCCCCCTTTTTAGAGGAGTACTGAGGCAGGGAGCTGTGATGTTATCAGGAAGCCAAGTACAGCCCCCTGCCGGACCATCCCATCAGCCATGATCTGCCTGCATTGCATAGACAAGAACAGAGACTCAATTATGATGTCACTGGGTGGAAGATAAAGTATGAAATGAAAATGGAGACTTTTTATTTCAAAATATTAATAGCATGTTGATGACGGGGGAGAAAGGAACCAGAGAAGACAAATACTAGCAGATTAAACTCCAGCATTAACCTGTATCTAACCATCTCATTCCCTAGCTTGCTCCCATATGGTGATAGTCGTCTACGTATCTCCTACCTCCGGTGTACCCGGCATAACTAATGCATCTGTCGCAGCTGAATGTGAACTGCAGTTCTGGTCACTGCCTGTCCTCCCACCAGGCATTATCTGCTTGGACTTAATAGAGAAGCACAGAGACCCAGTGATGGTGTCACTGGGTGTAAGATGAGGTAGGTAATGAAAGTGAAAAAGTTTTATTTCCAAATATCATTAGCATGGGGGTGGGGAGGAAATGGGGAAAGCAAAAAATAAGCCCTAAAGTGTGTCTAAAGCCATTTTTGGTGGAATAGGTTGAATATGCGGTTAGACTTTCTGTTAGGCATTTATGGCTGTATGTTTCCATGGTAGGGAGATTCACCCTTTCTGTTTGTCCTGGTGATCATAACCCCTGAGGGGCAAATAGATTTTAAATTGTCACTATGTACAGTCTGATCACTGGGGGAGGGGAGACTGAGGAAATGCTTCCTCCTGGCCTGCAGCAAACTGATGACATTATCTCAGCCTGGGCCAGTGGTTCTCAACTCCTGTCCTCAGGACCCCCCAACAGGCCAGGTTTGCAGGATAACTGAAATACATCACAGGTGATATCATTTTGTGCTCAGTGATTGCAGTGTTCTAGTCTGCATCTCCCCAAGGTAATACTTAAAATCTGGCCTGTTGGTGGGTCCCGAGGACCGGAGTTGAGAACCACTGGCCTAGGCAAAGTCACTGACTTGAGCTACTCCAAGGCTTTGGGTTTTACTATATCAAAAAAGGCTCTCATCTTGCGATTTGCTACAAAGTTACAATGTTGCAGTCTGATTACTGGGGGGGGGGGGGGGGGACTGAGGAAATACTTCCTCCTGCGTGCAGCAGAATGATGGCCTCTTCTCAGCCTAGGCAAAGTCACTAGCTGGAGCTGCGCTATGGCTTTGGGTTCTGCTGTATCAAAAAAGCCTCCCACCTTGTGATTTGCTACAGAGTCACAATGTTGCAGTCTGATTACTGGGGGAGGGGAGACTAAAGAACTGTTTCCCCCTGCCCTGCAGCAGACTGAAAACATCATCTCAGCCTAGACAAAGTCACTGACTGGAGCTGCTCCATGGCTTTGGGTTCTACAGTATCAAAAAAGGCACTCGCCTGGTGATTTGCTACAATATTACAGTCTGTTCCCTAGGGGGGAGGGGAGACTGAGGAAATGCTTCCTCCAGCCTGCAGCAGACTGATGACATCATCTCAGCCTTGGCAAAGTCACTGACTGGAGCTACTCCAAGGCTTTGGGGTTTACTATATCAAAAAAGGCTCTCATTTTGCGATTTGCTACAAAGTTACAACGTTGCTGTCTGATTACTGGGGGAGAGGAGACAGAGGAAATGCTTCCTCCTGCCTGCAGCAGACTGATGACATCATCTCAGCCAAGGCAAAGTCACTGACTGGTGCTGCTCTATGGCTTTGGGTTCTACAGTATCAAAAAAGCCTCCGACCTTGTGATTTGCTACAAAGTTACAATGTTGCAGATTGCTCACTGGGGGAGAAGAAACTGAGGAAATGCTTCCCCCTGCCATGCAGCAGACTGATGATATTATCTCAGCCTAGGCAAAGTCACTGACTGGAGCTGCTCCATGGCTTCGGGTTCTACAGAATCAAAAAAGCCTCTCACCTTGTGATTTGCTACATTGTTACAATATTGCAGTCTGCTCACTGGGGGGGGGGGAGACTGAGGAAATGCTTCCTCCAGCCTGCAGCAGACTGATGACCTCATCTCAGCCTAGGCAAAGCTTTTTATGAAAGGTCCATGTTGACCCCCTGACCCCAGATCCTGGGAATATATATATATATATACAGTATTTTGTATAATGTACTTGTCTGGAGTTGGCGCAGACACAGGCAGGTTTATTTGCCGCGTCCGCCAACGGTCCAGGAACCAGCATGGAGCAATTCATGATCTTGTCTAATAGGAGCCCTGACAGGTCAAAGGCTGGAGCTCCTAATGTGCTCCATAATGCGGCCCTTTTATCTGCATTAAACTGTAATACAATTAGTCTCCCACTAACCCCTGGCCCGGCCATTGTGGCCCCGTGTGTGCGGCCTTGTTGTGTGTGACCCGCGGCAGACAGCGCACGCCGGAGGAAGATTGATGCGGCCTATTTCCACAATGGCCCTCGCGCTGATTCCTTTCTTTTATTCCTCTTTACTTAACCTAATGAATCCCGGCGACATTAATCCTACAAGATCTTCACTGAGGAGGCGGCAGCGACAAAGGGACCCGTCCCGGTGGCGGGAGAGTGATGACACACGGGGAGCCGACCTCACAAATCTTCACAAAGCCCTTTTCATGGGGACATCTCCATTGTGTGCTCACAATTAGCCGGCCAACTGATTAATGGGCGGAATTATCGGCTCTGCATTCAATGGCCCGCTGCCTGGTAAAAAAGTGGGAGACGTTCAATGTTCCGTCTGATTTAAAGTAGAACTACGCCCTCAAATTACAGTTATGATTATAACATGCAATTATATAGCGCAAACAATTTACACAGTGCTTTACATACTGTACATTCACATAAGCCCCTGCCCTCGAGGATCTTACAATCTAAGGTCCATATCTCACATGCTTTGGTCTGAACCCAGACATTTGCTGGGAGATTCTCATGACATCATTAACTTAGTATGGGCCCATTGGGTCAATGACATTGACCATATATGGCCATGTGCCCATATTAGGTCAATGATGTCATGAGAATCCTTTGCCCACAACTCATTGACCTAATATGGTTATGTTGGGTCAATGACATGTGACCAAAAATGTCCATGTGCTCATATTAGTTCAATAATGATGCCTTTGCCCACAACTCATTAACCTAATATGGGCACATTGGGTAAATGAAGTTGACCGTATGTGGCTAAGTGCCCATATTAGGTCAATGATGTCATGAGAATCCTTTGCCCGCAACTCATTGACCTAATATGGTTATGTTAGGTCAACGACATGTGAATGTGCTCATATTAGTTCAATAATGATGCCTTTGCCCATAACTCATTAACCTAATATGGGCACATTGGGTAAATGAAGTTGACCATATGTGGCCAAGTGCCCATATTAGGTCAATGATGTCATGAGAATCCTTTGCCCGCAACTCATTGACCTAATATGGTTATGTTGGGTCAACGACATGTGAATGTGCTCATATTAGTTCAATAATGATGCCTTTGCCCACAACTCATTAACCTAATATGGGCACATTGGGTAAATGAAGTTGACCGTATGTGGCCAAGTGCCCATATTAGGTCAATGATGTCATGAGAATCCTTTGCCGCAACTTATCGACCTAATATGGTTATGTTGGGTCAATGACATTGACCAAAAATGCCCATGTGCCCATATTAGTTCAATAATGATGCCTTTGCCCACAACTCATTAACCTAATATGGGCACATTGGGTAAATGAAGTTGACCGTATATGGCCAAGTGCCCACATTAGGTCAATGATGTCATGAGAATCCTTTGCCGCAACTTATTGACCTAATATGGTTATGTTGGGTCAATGACATTGACCAAAAATGCCCATGTGCTCATATTAGGTCAATAATGATGTCATAATAATCCTTTGTACACAACTCTGGGCACATTGTGTCAATGAAGTGACACATTAACCTAATATGGGCACATTGGGTAAATGAAGTTGACCGTATATGGCCAAGTGCCCATATTAGGTCAATGATCTCATGAGAATCCTTTGTCCATCACTTATTTACCTAATATGGCTATGTTGGGTCAATAACATTGACCATGTATGGCTATGTGCCCATATTAGGTCAATGTGTGGTGGGCAGGAGATTCTTCATATAGCCACATTGGGTCATTGACATATTGACCGTATATGCCCATGTGTTCATATTAGGTCAATAATGTCAAAGGAATCCTCTGCCCTCAACTCACTGACCTAATAAGGGCACATTGGGTCAATTTTGTTGCCTGTAGGTGGCTATGTGCCCATATTAGGTCAATTATGTCACCAGAATCCTCTGTCCGCAACTCACTGACCTAGTATGGCTTTGTTGGCTCAATGACATTGACCATACAGTATATGGCAATGTGCACATACCAGGTCAATGTGTGGTGGGCAGGAGATTTTAATGACATCATTAACTTCATATAGCCACATTGGGTCATTGACATATTGACAGTATATGGCCATGTGTTCATATTAGGTTAAAAATGTCAAAGGAATGTCCTGCCCTCAGCTCATGGACCTAATATGGGCAAAGTGGGTCAATCACATTGTCTGTATGTGGCCATGTGCCCATATTAAGTCAATGATGTCACGAGAATCTAGAACTCATTGGCCCAGAAATAATAGGTGATGTATGGGATCAGATCAAACCTAAGCTCATCCCTAGTGTACATGCATTTGAGATAGGGATGTCTCTTGACATTATTAACTTAATATGGCCGCTCTGGTTCAATGACAATGTCTGTATGTGGCCATGTGACCATATTAGGTCAATGATGTCATGAGCATCTCCACCCTTTGTGTACATCACTTGCAAATCATTGGCACACTAATGAAAGCTAACTTTCAGGGTGGAACCAAACCCAAGCTTATCATTAATACAAATACATACCAGGTCCAAATTGGACAAGCACAGAGAGAAGATGCAAACGCCATGCAGGTAGCATTTTGTGTATGAGTACTACCCACTAAACCATGTCACTATCCATTTTAATGAGTATTTTTCCAGGCTTTGCCCCCAATGGTTGGTATTTATTGTATACTTGGATGGAGAGCCCAAGAAAAGCAACCTCAGGGGACCGGTCACACAGAAAGGAAAAAGCCTGATGGGGTGAGGGGTAAAGTAAGTAAAACTCCATGTAAAGGTGCCCTAGACCAGTGGTTGTCAAACTTTTTTGAGACCAGGGCCTGGTAAATTCTTCCAAAACCTTCCATGTTCCAACAGTAAAGAATACATTTTATATTCATACATTAAAACTATGGGAGTGCAAAACATGTATTTATTGAAATGTTGGAAGACTCTGTCGGGGAGAAGAAGTTGTGGGTAATGAGACTCTTCAGCAGACTTGGTGTCCTTGTAGGGGATGAGGGTTCTGACAGAGCCTGTGAACACTGTGGGAGGTTGGGGGATATTGTTGGAGGTTAGAGCACCATGGAGGGAATTAGGCTCTAGAGTAGTCTAGGAGGCACTGCGGAAGCCATGGGCTCCCAGGGGTAAGGGTGTACTATGGGAGGGGATTACGTTTCTGCAGTAGGCTGGGGAGCACTGTGGAGGCCAAGGACTCTCATGGGGTCAGAGGGCACTATTGGAGGGGATGAGGCTTCTCTAGAAGACCGGAGAGAAATCTAGGGGGATGTGAGACACAGGTGGAGGCTAGGGGCACTATGGAAGGCTAGTGGCTCTGCAGTTGGCAAGGGGGGGGGGGGGGAACTATGAAGGCTGAGGGCTCTCAGGGAGCCTGGACAGTATTATGGGAGGGAATGAGGTTTCTGGAGGAGGCTGGGGAGCACTGTGAGAGATTGAGGGACACTATTGGAAGCTAGGGGTACTATGGAAGTTTGGAGGCTCTGCAGTAGGCTGGGGGCGCTAGGTTGGCTGAGGGCTCCCAGGAGGCCTGGGGTGTACTATGGGACGAGATTAGGTTTAAGAAGGAGGCTGGGGAACACTGTGGGAGTTTGGGGGATACTGTTGGAGGCGCTATGGAAGGCTGGAGGCTCTATAGAAGGCTGGGGGCATTATGTTGGCTGAGGGCTCTCAGGAGGCCTGTGGTGTACTATGGGAGGAGATGAAGTTTCTGAAGGAGGCTGGGGAGCACCGTGGGAGATTGGGGGACACGGATAGAAGCTAGGGACACTATGGAAGGCTGGAGGCTCTGCAGTAGGCTGGGAGGCACTATGTTGGCTGAGGGCTCCCAAGAGTCCTGGGGTGTACCATGAGAGGGGATGAGGTTTTTGAAAGAGGTTGGAGAGCATTGGGGGATGCGGTTGGGGGCACTATGGAATAGGCTGGGAGGCACTATGTTGGCTGAGGGCTCCCAAGAGTCCTGGGGTGTACCATGAGAGGGGATGAGGTTTTTGAAAGAGGTTGGAGAGCATTGGGGGATGCAGTTGGGGGCACTATGGAAGGCTGGAGGCCCTGCAGTAGGCATGAGGGGGGGGGGGGGACACTATGGAGTCCAAGGGCTGTCAGGGGGCAAGGAGGTGCTATGGCAGGTTGGGGTGCACTATGGGAGCTGGGAGACATTGTGCAAGTTTAAAGGACCTAAAGCTGCCTTGAAGCCTGGAGAGAGGAGGCAGAGGCCTAGCAGTGTGCCATGACCTGGTGGTCGAGAACCACTGCACGAGACAAAAACAAGCGTATGACCCTTGCAGCGTAGGGAGAGCCCAGGAGTTCCACTTTAAGGACAAGAAGAGGCCCAATCAGACTTATACTCCCAATGCACTAAATAAATAGCAGGCATTGCACCTGCACTGCGGCCTACCACAAGGCACATGAACCTTGAACCTAACGGGTTTGCACCCTTTATAGCTCTATCCAGAGTGAAAAGTCAGATTTGCTGTGTTGGGAGCGCTCAGTGGCGGCACAGGTGGCATCGTCTCAGATATCACAGTGATATGAGGAAGACGAGCTTCGTATTAGCGTTCATCTGCACCCCCCCTCCTCGCCCGGACCTCCTCGTCATTTATAACAATTAGGTAAGGGTCGTGTAAAAGCAGTTTTGGTGAAGAAGACCATCGCTCAGCCTGGTTAATGCTTCTGCCCGGCTGACGGATGGAGGGGACGGTAATTGGCTGGACAGGCAGCCACCGGAACTGCTGTTCACATTCATTAAGCTGCGACAGATGCATTAATTACGCCGAGGAGGGAGATACGTAGACGACTATCACCAGAAAGGAGCGAGCCAGGGAACGGGATGATCTGCAGAACTGGGAAAATTATAATCTGGGAGAAGACATACAATGGCTAGCAACCTCAATTTTTTTTTTTTTTAGACAACTTCCCAAAAACAATAAGTTACAGGTGAACACTGGAGCTTAATCTACACATATTTTGTCTTCTCTGGTTCAACTTTCCCACGTCATTAACATTCTAATAACATTTTTAAACAAAACCTTTCATTACCTATCTTATCTTACACCCACTGGGTCTCTGTGCTTCTATATGCAATGCAGGCAGATCGTGGCTGGTGGGAGGGTCCAGCAGGGTGCCCGGGCATAGCATCCTGAAACCATCACAGTAAAACCTGACAGAGGATTCAGCACCTTACCATTCCAAACACCGCTGATTCCTGACTACGGACACTTCTCATCTTTGTATCTATGGCTCTCCTATAATAACGTTTTATATTCCGCGTCTTTTATATTACAGGAAGAGCGTCTGATCGATGAAACGTGCTGGAGCTTGTTCCAGACATCTGACATCATCGGGTCTCTTCTATAAAACCATCTGAGTCATGGCAGATAAACATCACACCAGTGATAAAATGGAATAAGAGTCGGGGGGGGAAAGGAGGGCTCAGTGCCGCCGCCGTGGTGTGAGTAATATACAACATCATAAGAAGTGCCACCCGCATAGCTGCTACAGTCATTGATAAGGGATTATAGGGAGTTTTACTTTTGCTGTGTGGCAGATGACTTTATGACTAATTTTTCTGACAGCAGGTCTGAGAACTAGGAGCACACACAGGTGCACACTGCTAGTTCACTGCTGCATGGTTAAATAATCTTCTTATGTTAAGAACAATCCAGGCAGAAAGAAATGCTTACCTCTCTGGCTGTTATCTGACACTTCCAGGAGTGTCGGATAGTGTACACCCCCTAGGGGGCGCAGTGGTTCTTCTGGTAAGTCGCTACTTTATCCTGTGGTTACTCATTGGCTGGCAGGACAACTAGAGAGCCCAGCTGTCACCTCTCTATCAGGGGTCTGCAGACCTTCTAAAGAAAGGGAAAGTTTACTGTCCTTCAGACTTTGTGGGGGGAAGGGGGGGGGGCTGCGGCCAGTGGTAGTGAAAACTGTCCTGGCATCAGTGGGAGTGAACAATTCCCATCATTGGTGTCAGTGCGAGGAATAGAGCCCCATCATTGGTATCAGTGAAAGGAATAATGCCCCATCATTGGTGTCAGTGGCAGGAATAGTGTCCCATCATTGGTGTCAGTGGGAGGAATAGTGTCCCATCATTGGTGTCAGTGGGAGGAATAGTGCTCCATAATTGGTGTCATTGGGAGGAATAGTGCCCCATCATTGGTATGAGTGGAAGGAATAGTGCCACATCATTGGTGTCAGTGGGATGAATAGTGCCCCATCATTGGTATCAGTGGGAGGAATAGTGCCCCCTCATTGATATTAGTGGGAGGAATAGTGCCCCATCATTGGTATCACTGGGAAGAATAGTGCCCCATCATTGGTGTCAGTGGGAGGAATAGTGCCCCATCATTGGTATCAGTGGGAGAAAAAGTGCCCTGTTGTTGTTGTCAGTAACAAGAATTATGCCCCATTGTTGGTGTAAGTGGGAGGAATAGGGTCTTGCATCAGTGGGAGGAAAAGTGCCCCAAAGGCCGGATAAAGGAAAGCAAAGGGCTGCATCTGCCCCCCGGGCCACAGTTTGTAGACCACTGCTCTATAGCTTTAGCACCATCTACCTTCTTCTTATATACAGGGCGTCTTTATTCATACTTGGTGATCCTGCCAGTAAAGTGGTCTATGGGCCATTTTGTACCACAGGGTGACTACACTGTAATGTCGCTTTGGACATATCTACAGTGTTGTCACCCTGTCCTCCTTCATCTGGCCTACAGCTGAGCGTAATAATGTTGCTCCTCCCCAGGAGCGCTGTCACGGCGGAGAAGGAGTCAAATCACTGTCACAGCCGACATGTTGTCACCCGTCCTGCCTCTCTTCAGCAGGGCATTCAGAAAATACAGTGCTATCACTGGCAGCAAGGGGTACATGGATAGTAGTCCCTGGAAGTTGCATTCTTAGTGCAAGCTGCAGTAAGAAACTGAAAGAGCGCGGTCACATGATGGCTGGAAAATCATGCAAAAAAAAAAAAAAGCTCATTTTGGCCAATGATGTCTGTGCCTGAGAACACACATTACCATTATTCTCTCTATTTATTACCATTTACATTTAGTGTAATTACGTTTTTTTTCCCTGCAAATTGAATGCGTAATATGAGCGGTCCCATCACATCGCCCTCTGTGGCCACCTAGTAATAATGTGTCAGACCTAAAACTGACAGTTATTGTGAGAAATGCAAACAACAGTCACGTCTCGCCGTCTTCGGATATAAAATATATTTAATGTTTATGGGGAGATCATAGCGGGCAATGTATGCGCTGCATTGTATTTCCCAAAATTCCTTAGTGGGTTACTGCCGGAGGAGCTCCATATTCCTGCTCTACTGTATGTATGGGCAGAACATGACAACTATGACCGCAACAGCGATCCCTGCAGGGCAATAGTGGTACTGCACCTCTCCAAAGATGAAGACGGTGACCAATCAATGAACGTAATGAGTTTAAATGGGATTGGTGCAGACAGCCGCTTCAAGTAAATCTTCAGTTCTGTTGAAAAAAAAAAAACCTCTACACATGGTAAGGATTTTAGCCAACTTATGACAGCATTTTGTTCCTTGCAAGTTGCTGTTTTTTTTAACTATATTTTTTTCTCATACTGATTCTGAATGGAAGGGTCTTCATCATAACTATCGGTGATGGAAGGAGTTCTAATGTCCCCCCGCAGTCACACACTATTATTATTATACATTTATATAGCTCTGACATATACCGCAGTGCTGTACAGAGAACACTGAGCCAGTCACATCAGTCTCTGTACCAGAGGAGCTTACGCTCGAATGTCCCCTCACAGTCACACACTATTATTATTATATATTTATATAGCTCTGACATATACCGCAGTGCTGTACAGAGAACACTGAGCCAGTCACATCAGTCTCTGTACCACAGGAGCTTACACTCTAATGTCCCCTCACAGTCACACACTATTATTATTATACATTTATATAGCTCTGACATATACCGCAGTGCTGTACAGAGATCACTCAGCCAGTCACATCAGTCTCTGTACCAGAGGAGCTTACGCTCGAATGTCCCCTCACAGTCACACACTATTATTATTATATATTTATATAGCTCTGACATATACCGCAGTGCTGTACAGAGAACACTGAGCCAGTCACATCAGTCTCTGTACCACAGGAGCTTACACTCTAATGTCCCCTCACAGTCACACACTATTATTATTATACATTTATATAGCTCTGACATATACCGCAGTGCTGTACAGAGATCACTCAGCCAGTCACATCAGTCTCTGTACCAGAGGAGCTTACGCTCGAATGTCCCCTCACAGTCACACACTATTATTATTATATATTTATATAGCTCTGACATATACCGCAGTGCTGTACAGAGATCACTCAGCCAGTCACATCAGTCTCTGTACCAGAGGAGCTTACACTCTAATGTCCCCCACAGTCACACGCTATTATTATTATACATTTATATAGCTCTGACATATACCGCAGCGCTGTACAGATATCCCTGAGCCAATCACATCAGTCTCTGTACCAGAGGAGCTTACACTCTAATGTCCAAACCACAGTCTCAAATTCTAGCCAATTTACTTGGAAGCTGATTAACACGCGGCATGTTTTTGGGAGGAACCCGGACAGACTCTATGCAGATTGTTTCCTTGGTGGAAGCCATGCTTAGGAAACAGCACTGCAATGCACATACCAACCACCCAGTATTTATATCAATCTATGTATTGATAATATATCTTTTCATTGATCAATAATATATTTATCTTGTTATTGATCTATCTATATCCAATCTATTTGTTTTATCTATCTACAGTATATATATATATATATATATATATAGAGAGAGAGAGAGAGAGAGAGAGAGAGAGAGAGAGAGAGAGAGAGAGAGAGAGATAGAAAGATAGATAGATAGATAGATAGATAGATAGATAGATAGATAGATAGATAGATAGATAGATAGATAGATAGATAAGATAGATAGATAGCAGGGGAGGGCTGGCAGCCGTAGGCCTGGGGGGCAAGTCCAGTCAAGTGGCCCATTGAACCACCAAATCAGCTCACCATCCATGCCCACCCAATGGGCCTAGCGGGATCCATGGTAGGGCCGGCCCTGGGCGCCCCCCCTTTGCCTGCAGTTAGTTGGTGGCTGCGCCCCTGGGCCCTATTTCCTTCCTCCACAAGAAAAAAAAAAGTGTGAGCGGGCAGCAGCCATCGGCCATTTTAAATGTAAGTTAGGGTGGCCTGGGGGGCAATTGCCACCCTACCCTCTGGGCCAGCCGTCCCCTGATAGATAGATAGATAGATATGGGATAGATAGATAGATAGATAGATAGATAGATAGATAGATAGATAGATAGATAGATAGATAGATAGAATGGGGTGTGGTGGGGGGTGATAAGAAAGTATCAGGAGCTTTGGCTCTCCAGGATCCACCAATCAGTGAAGTATCAGTTTTGGATGGTATGACCCTTTAACCCTTCTCAGGCTGGCAGCTGAGCCATAATCAGCACCCATCCTATGACCTATGTGCCAATGTAATGTCCTTCCACCCACACAGACAAGCCATAGACAGAACCGGACCGCCTGACAAGTGGTGATTAATGATGGCGGAGGTCGGAGGTCGCAGTGAGGGCTGCTGACCTCTCCCCCCCACCAGCCTCCTGTAGGGCCCCTGGAGCTCCTGGGAGTGCAGCTCTCCTTTCATGTGCCTCTTGGAAAGTTATAAAGTTATCTTGCGTGAATCCAGTAGCCCCTGTGTCTATGATTTATTGAGCTATTTCAGCAAGTCATTAGCAGAGAGGTCAGAAGAAATGTAATACAAGAGTGGGAGGACAGAATTTCACATTTCTGCATTAAAACTGGAATAACACGCTGATGTCTAATTAGGAACACAAGGCGCGGGACGCAGCTGGAACGCCGAACGCCACCACTGCTCTGTAAGGGAAAACAGACGATGCAACTATATGACAAGAAAGGAGATTCCAGATTTTCATTTTCTTATTTAGGAAATATTTATTTACTGTATAAAAAGATGGAAATGTATCAAATCAGTGATCACCAATGTCATACGTTGTATGTATATATACTACATTGTGCATACATTGTATATGTACAGAATATATATACTACATTGTGTATACACTATATATGTACAGTATATATATATATATATATATATATATATATATATTAAATTGTATATAAATTGTATACATTGATCTATAGGTGATGTCCATGTACTCTAAAGATTACCCAAAAAGGATAGAAAGGTTTAGGGATAGAAGGTTGAAACGCATTGCCAAACAACCCCCAATCGTCCCCCTTAAGCTGAAGTGGCAGTGAACGGGGTGTTCCCATGCTGTGGTCACAATGCTCTGCACCCATGTCAAAAACTATGCAACATGTCGTGTTCTAGCAAGCCCACCGAATGCAGGCCATTGTAGACAATGGGGAAGCACCACAAACTCTCTGCAACCATGTGATCTGTAGGAGCTGACCATGTACTCTTTTTTTTTTTTTTTTAATCCACGGTGGTGCTGAAAAACAAAACCAGAAAAACCGTTAAGTGAACAAAAAATGTGCATGTGAAACACACACTAAAGAGTGCACATTTGTGTTCTTTGTCCACCCCCGGAAGGGGTAGGACCTCTCCCTGACCCCCCAGGGTGCAAGGCTCCTGAAAAGGACATAGGGTTCGGCATGGTCGGCCTAGCCAGAAGGCTGGGTGGACCCCTCTTCTCACAGCCAGCCGAAGTTGACCACCGAGTACTAGGTCGAGGGGCTCTCCTGAAGAGAGACCCCCAGGGTAGGAGGAGGAAGGAGCCTGAGGGCCACACATCCTACCTCTACACTTCTGGGCAAGCCTGAGGACACCTCAAAAGAGGATAAAACCCCCTATTCACATAGACAAGTATAATAAACTCCATTTTTTGTGAATTTCTTCCTCTTAGGCCTCATTTAGACTAGCGGTTGGCGTGGCAGTAAAATCACGTGATTGAAACGCGATGCTAACAGACCCCAACCAAGCCCTGGTAGTGAATGGGGTGTTCCCATGCTGCAGTCACAATGCTTTGCTTCCAAGACAAAAACTATCCAACATGTTGCATTCGGCAGGCAGCAAGCCTGCAGAATGCAGCCTCTTTGCAGCCACTACCCACTCCTATGTACTCCAGTGATGGCTGCATGGCCTCCCTTAGGGCAGATTTCTGGATGGTGACAACAGTAGACCATGCCTGGGTAATGCTCATTGAAAGGACCACTTGTAGTCTTCATTGGAAGCCTGTGTGACAGGGTGTCAATGCAGGAACACAATTAGGAGATGGGGACAGAGCGTTGCCACCCCGTAACAGGAAGTGCCTGAACAAGCAGTCAGGATCACCAAGGATTATGTTAATGGAAGCTGTACATTTTTAAAGATTGAAATTCACTTTTTAGCATGTTAAAACTCAGACCCTGTCTCTAAATATGTAAGGACAGCCCATTGAACACACTTTCCCATCCAGACCCCACCTCCAAATCTGTAGGGACGACCACCTTGCTGAACCGATTACCACAATGAATCCCTTTTTGAGCTAATGAGCAGAAACTCAAATAAGGCTAATGCTGCGATCCCGGACATGGTCTGGGACACAGCATCAGCGAGACAGAGGAACGAGATTAGGGACTGTTTATGCTAGTCTAGGAAGAAAACAGGTATATAGAACTGCTTTCCAGGGTGTATCTTGGTCAGTCCTCCAATAATTGTGAATGCTTGACTGAACAGAGCGTTCATGTTCATACTTTGCAGTTAGGTGGTGTAAGAAGGTAAGGAGTGGAGCAGGGAAGCTGCACAGCATTAGTGGGAGAGAAGACTAAGATGTGAAGTTGTCCTGATCAATATGGGACAGTTGGTATCCATGCTTTTGTGTTTGGTCACTCCTTCCATGCAAGTGAATTCTTGACTCAGTCAAGCCTTCATAGTCAAGGTGTAAGGAGGAGAGCGGCACAGGGAAGGTGCCAGTGCATCAAGGTATTAGCAATAACTGGGCTAGGTTGGTGCTGCCCAGACCCTGTCTCTAAATATGCGAGGACTGCCCATCATATCCACTTTGTGTGTTGGTCCTGCCCAGACCCTGCCTCTAAATATGCCAAGATCACCCAGTCCTAGCTCCAATCTCCATGATTCATGCCTTTCTTAGTTACTGTACTTGATGCTGTGATGCCAGGACATGACCCAGGACAGAGCATTGGCAGGACAGAAGGCCAAGATTTTAGATTGTTTTGATGAAACTGGGATAGTTGGCATCCATGCCTTTATGCTTGGTCAGTCCTCCCATGAATGTGAATTCTTTTCTCAGTCAAACATTCATATTCAAGGTGTAAGCAGAAGAGTGGCGCAGGGAAGGTGCCAGCATGTCAGGGTATTAGCAATAAAAAGGTTGGTCCTGCCCAGACCCTGTCTCTATATTTGTAAGGACCTTCCATGCCTACTTTAAAAGTTGGTTCTGCCCAGAACCTGCCTCTAAATATGCTAGGATCAAGCACTCGCAGCCCCAATCCATGCAATTAATTCCTTTTTTAGTTACTGTACTGCCAAGACGTGAGACAGTACTGGAGAATCTGGGACAGTTGGCATCCATGCCTTCGTGTTTGGGCAATCCTTCTATGAAAGTGAATTTTTGACTTAGTCAAGCATTCATATTCAAGGTGTAAGGAGGAGAGCAGCACAGGGAAGGTGCCAGTGTGTCAGGGTATTAGCAATAACCGGGGTAGGTTGGTCCTGCATAAACCTGATGTCCTGATGAATCTGGGACAGCTGGCATCTATACCTTCATATTTGGCAAGTCCTCCCATGAACATGAATGCTTGACTTAATTGGTATAAGGGGGAGGGCGGTGCAGGGAAGATGCCAGAGTTTCAGGTACCAGCAATTGCCAGGCCAGGTTTATTGTGTATATTGTGTTACTGTACTTGGGCAGTAACTCATATAATCAGTGCAGGGACAAGGTCATCTAGCACCCAAGGCAAAGATGATGCTACGGCGCCCCCTCCACAAAATGTATGAGCATTACGCATCAGCAAACATATCCTCCAAAAAAAACGTGAGCACTAATCTGCACGCTTACCCCCCAAGCATAAATTCCCTTTGCAAACCAAAATTCTCCCCAAACAAAAATTCTACCTCTTTCAGTACTCCTGCCAGCTTGTAGATAGGCATTCTCCATGCAATGCCCCCCCCCCCACCTAACATGACACCACAGTGCCCAGAGCAGCTTCCCCTCTTGCCCACCCCTTGTCCCAGCCCTGCATATAAGGCTGATGCCAATATATGAGACAGTACTGGAGAATCTGGGACAGTTGGCGTTCAAGCCATCGTGTTTGGGTAGTCCTTCCATGACAGTGAATTCTTGACTCAGTTAAGCATTCATGTTCAAGGAGTAAGGAGGAGAGTGGCACATGGAAGGTGCCAGCGTGTCAGGGTATTAGTAATAACTGGACTAGGTTGGTCCTGCATAAACCCTGCCTCTAAATATGCTGGAATCAACCATAACTATAATTAATGCATTTTTAAGTTACATTGCCTGTGCAATAACTCAAAAAAGACTTACGTTGTGATCCTGGAACACAGCCCAGGGCACAGCATTGGCAGGACAGAAGGCCAAGATGCAGGACTTTCCAAGCAAATCTGGGACAGCTGCCATCTATGTCTGCACGTTTGATCAGTCCTCTCATGAACGTGGCTCAGCCAAGGCGTAAGAACCCTGAATCTAAATATGCTGCTGTGATCGTCAAATATAATCTGGGACAGCTGGCATCTATACCTCATGTTTTGTCAGTCCTCCCATGAACATGAATGCTTGACTTAACTGAGTTCATGTTCAAGGTGTAAGGAGAAGAGTGGTGCAGGGAAGGTGCTAGAGTTTCAGGTACAAGCAATAACCAGGCCAGGTTTGTTGTGTATATGGACCCCCTAATCTGGATCCCCAGCTCTGAATCAGCCTTCCCATAAACCTAAATGTTTGGCTCAGCCGAGTGCTCACGTTCAAGGTGTAAGCAAGAGAGTGGTATAGAGAGGGTGCCAGCGTTTTGGGGCAACAGCTATAACCAGGGTAGGTTTATTGTGTCTATGGGCCTCCTAATCCAGGTCCCTGGCTCTGAGTCAGCCCTGCCATAAACCTGAATGCTTGGCTAAGTCGCATGCTCATGTTCAAGGTATAAAGAGATGAGTGGTGCAAGGCATGTGCCAGCGCTTCAGGGTACCAGCAATAGGCCAGGTTTATTGTGTCCATGGGCTCCCTAATCCGGGTCCCTGGCTCTGAGTCAGCCATCCCATAAAACTGAATGCTTGGCTCAGCCGTGTGCTCATATTCTAGGTGTAAGGGGATGAGCGGTGCAGGGAAGGTGCCAGCATTTTGGGGCACCAGCTATAACCAGGGCAGATTTATTGTGTCCATGGGCCCCCTAATTCGGATCCCTGGCTCTGAGTCAGCTCTCCCATAAACCTGAATGCTTGGCTCAGCTGTGTGCTCATATTCTAGGTGTAAGGAGGTGAGCGGTGCAGGGAAGGTGCCAGCGTTTCGGGGGACCAGCTATAACCAGGGCAGGTTTGTTGTGTCTATGGGCCCCCTAACCTGGGTCCCTGGCTCTGAGTCAGCTCTCCCATAAACCTGAATGCTTGGCTCAGTTGTGTGCTCATATTCAAGGTGTAAGGAGGAGAGTGGTATAGGGAGGGTGCCAGCATTTTGGGGCACCAGCAATAACCAGGGCAGGTTTATTGTGTCTATGGGCTCCTGATCCAGGTCCCTGACTCTGAGTCAGCCCTCCCATAAACCTGAATGCTTGGCTAAGGCGAGTGCTCATGTTCAAGGTGTAAGGAGATGAGCGGTGCAGGAAATGTGCCAGCGTTTCAGGGCACCAGCAATAGGCCAGGTTTATTGTGTTCCTGGGCCCCCTAATCCGGGTTCCTAGCTCTGAGTCAGTCATCCTATAAACCTAAATGCTTGGCTCAGCTGTGTGCTCATATTCCAGGTGTAAGGAGGTGAGCGGTGCAGGGAAGGTGCCAGCGTTTTGGGGCACCAGCTATAACCAGGGCAGGTTTGTTGTGTCTATGGGCCTCCTAATCTGGGTCCCTGGCTCTGCATCAGCCCTCCAATGAAGCTGAATGCTTGGCTCAGCTGTGTGCTCATATTCAAGGTGTAAGGAAGTGAGCAGTGCAGGGAAGGTGCCAGCGTTTTGGGGCACCAGCTATAACCAGGGCAGGTTTGTTGTGTCTATGGGCCTCCTAATCTGGGTCCCTGGCTCTGGATCAGCCCTCCCATGAAGCTGAATGCTTGGCTCAGCTGTGTGCTCATATTCAAGGTGTAAGGAAGTGAGCAGTGCAGGGAAGGTGCCAGCGTTTTGGGGCACCAGCTATAACCAGGGCAGGTTTGTTGTGTCTATGGGCCCCCTAATCTGGGTCCCTGGCTCTGGATCAGCCCTCTGAACACTCACAACTACGTGGCAGAGAGGGCCTGATCTGTGCACCATCTGTTCACATCTTCAGACATACACAAGAAATGTCTGTTGTTATACAACACCCTCGGGGCTCCCAGGAATGTATCACCGAGGTGCTGCCTATCCTGAAAATGATAGAAAAAGGCAAACAGTTTTCCATGTGATGGGCTGACAACAGAGGCTCTTCTCATCCCCGCCGCCCCCTGCACTCACACAACAATTAGATGCTTCTTGCTGCATTTTACAACCGCCACCTTCCTGGAACTCCAGCGCAAACAGGAAATGATGGCTGGACGGGATCAAATGCTCATATCATTTTTATTTTTCCTGGCAGGCACAATTAACCATTTCAACGCCGGGCGCGAATGGGGGCTCACCGCCTTTATAAGCCTGACTGCCAATAGTAAAAACCAGACTGCGAGAATTTCTGCAATATCATGAAATTAGGATGCCTAAAGGACAACTCCTGATGGATTTTGAAAGCATTCTTCCATGGGTCAATGTGCGCTGCGTTAAGGCACCCCATTCATTTGAATAGGCTGCCAAATGCAGCAAAACGCACTAAGGACCCATTCAGACCATGGCGTCCTGGTGCAGCTTCCTTGTCAAAAGAATATAGAAAACTATAACAGTATAGTTTTCAATCAGTTAGACCTGACCCCTTGATTGGAGCTGAGAAAGACTACAAGTCATTATGCTGCCCTACTAAAGAGTACATATGGATGCCTATTACGCTTGGGGGCCTCGCTTTACCTTGTTTCATTAAGGACTATTGGGCTTCTGTCCTGGTTACGGTTAAATGGTGGCTTCCACTTTAGAGGCAACATTGCTTGGCTCCTACTCCGAGCTATGGAATCTGGTTCATCGAAACCCCCAGATCCAACCCTAATATGACCCCCTCCATGAGAACAACTCTTCGAGTGTGGGAAACAGTCCAGATGAAGGTTGAGAAACCTAATTCTTGGTCCCCACACACCCCGCTATGGGGTAACCCACGGCTCCCCCACTTCCACTTCATCCCGGATCCGGTCTTGTGGGCTAGATATGGCATTAAGACCCTGTGCAATTTAGTGTCCCAGGAGCGGTTACCCACCTTCGATGACCTTAAGAGAAGATGGAACCTACCTAACCATATGCTTACTCAGATCACCAGACGGGGATAAACCCCTCTTGGCCCTTTACTCTATATTAGCTGCTCTGGATACTTCTAAGGTTTCCCAGTTATTCTCACTATGGCAGGACGATATACCTACGCTAGCGGATAATGACTGGGAGGAGGGCCTCCAACAATATATTCCCCTGATGATATTGGCGTGTGATAGGTTCACCCAGCTTAAGTTTTTACATCGGGCCTACTATTCCCCTGCTCGTTTGGCAAGAATTTACTCTACCAGAACAGCAATGTGCCCTAGGTGTGGCTCGGAAAATGCTACCTTCTTTCATGCAGTATGGTCCTTTCCAGGGCTGGCCCAAGACATTGTGCTGCTGGGTCAAAGAATGAAATGCTGCCCCCC
>BLSH010269210.1:236134-260358 GCA_018402905.1 Glandirana rugosa
CCATCGAGTACGCGGAAACACTCCTAACTCGAGGTACGCAAAAAACGAACGACGCAGAGCCCAAGGTAATTGTTGTTTCAGAAGACGCGTAGTCCTTGCGTGCGTTTTAAGGCGCGAAAGGGCGGTGCGTGTTTTTGCGCGACGGGAAATCGTGTGCACGCCGCCGCGATAATAACCAATGGGTAGACACAAATAGAGTCGTCGACAAGTCGTTCCTACGACCAGCCCCCAAGACATAAGAGTCTCCACTTTATACCCTGTCGTCTCCTAATGTCGCGCCGCACGCTACATGCCCCTGGCGCGAAAAGTTCATAACTACTCTTAATTAAACGTCTAAAAACATAGATATTGACTTCTGTATCCTCCTCATTATTCACCTGCAGATAGATACAAAAATCTGCAAATTAATTCTCATCAATACTTGAAAAGCGCGGTCCCCGTACATCGCACGCCGCGCTGTAATCCTCTGCTGTCCCATATTTCACCTCTGAGAATACAGAACCCCCGACCAGCATCCTTGCTGAACAGCTGCTGAGATAAACACAGATGGGTAACCAATAATAGCGCCGCCGCACGTGTGCTAAAGGGCAGCGCGTTTTTGTGCGTGGCGGGAAAGCGCGGAATTTTGCGTGCGTTCCTGATGCGCAGAAGACTTTGTTGTTAATGGAACCCGAGACGCAGCAAGCAAAAAACGCATGGAGCTCAATCCTCACAAAGGCGCATGAGCTACCATGCCACGTCTACCATGCGTACGGCACAGCCCGCTGAAAGGGATCGGCTTCCCTATGAGGGCAGCGCAACAATGCCCAAAACAATGCGTGACGCCTGGCATTGTGCGTCATAGCGTGATTGGACCCAATGTGGTAAACGTTACAAACGCCCACTGCCCTACAAAGCTTACATCCTAGTTTGTCTATAGAACAGGAAGGGAAGGTCATTCATCCCAATGGGAGAAAAATCTGAAAAGGACTTCAATCTCTTCCTATTCTATCAAAAACGATATTTTATATTTTACATGAATTTTATTTTTAGTTATATTTTACATTTTATTTAACTTTTAGATATGTTTTATATTTATGTTTTTTTTTATATATTTTACATTTATTTCAGTTTTAGATATAGTTGACGTTTTATTTTATTTTTTGTTATATTTTACGTTTACTTTTAGATATATTTTACATTTATTTTATTTTTAGATATAGTTTACCTTTTATTTTATTTTTAGATATATTTTACATGTGTTTTTTAGATATATTTTACGTTTATTTAATTTTTAGATATACTTTACATTAATTTTATTTTTTTTAGTTATACTTTATGTTTTATTTTATTTTTATATATATTTTAGGTTTATTTTTTAGATATATTTTACATCTATTGCATTTTTAGATACACTTTACAATAATTTTATTTTTTAGTTATATTTTATGTTTTTTTTTTATTTAGATATATGTTAGGTATATTTTATGTTTAGATATACTTTACACTTATTTTATTTTTAGTTATATTTTACAATTTATATATATATATATATATATATATATATATATATATATATGTACACACACGCACATTTATTTCTTTTCCAGATGCAGTTGATCTTTACTTTATTTTTAGTTATATTTTATTTTTTTTTAGATATATTTTACATGTATTATTTAGATATATTTTACATCTATTTAATTTTTAGATATACTTTACATTCATTTTATTATTTAATTATATTTTATGATTTTTATTTTTTTTAGATATATGTTAGGTTTATTTTAGGTTTAGATATACTTTACATTCATTTTATTTTTTAATTATATTTTATGTTTTTTTTTTTTAGATATATGTTAGGTTTATTTAATGTTTAGATATACTTTACATTTATTTTATTTTTAGTTATATTTTACATTATATATATATATATATATATATATATATGCACTTACACACATATATTACTTTTTCAGATAGAGTTGATCTTTACTTTATTTTTAGTTATATATATATTTTTTTAATTTTTAGATATACTTTACATTCATTTTATTTTTTAATTGTATTTTATGTTTTTTTTTTTTTTAGATATATGTTAGGTTTATTTTATGTTTAGATATACTTCACATTTATTTTATTTTTAGTTATATTTTACATTTTATTTATATATATATATATATATATATATATATATATAAATATATATATATTTATTTTAAATTTTATATTGATTTTTATTTTATTTTTTTTATAATTTTTAGATATACTTTACATTCATTTTATTTTTTAATTATATTTTATGTTTTTTTTTTTTTTAGATATATGTTAGGTTTATTTTATGTTTAGATATACTTTACATTTATTTTATTTTTAGTTATATTTTAAATTTTATTTATATATATATAAATATATATATATATATATATATATATATATATATACACACACACACACGCACACATTTATTTCTTTTTCAGATACAGTTGATCTTTATATTATTTTTAGTTATATTTTATTTTATTTTTTTTAGATACATTTTACATTTATTTTATTTTTTGTTATTTTTTTTTCTGTTTTGCAGATATACAGTGGGGAAAATAATATATTTGATCCCCTGCAGATTTTGTAAGTTTTCCCACATTTTGAAGGGTCTATAATTTTTATCATCGGTGTATTTTATATGATAGAGACAGAATATCAACCAAAAATCCAGAAACAACACAGGATACCAACAATAATTCTGGCTTCCATAGACTGGCTACAGTAGGTGCTCATGTGGTACACAGATAAGTCCTGTAAAACTAAAGCCTCGTACACATGGGACAACGATCGTATACAACAGGTTGCACTAACGACCATTGTATGCAAAATCGATCGTTCGTACGCGCGATTAGAACAGCCAACATACGACGGTCGTACAAGGGAGTTGTATGAGCAGACTAGAAAACTTGGTCGTACCAACAAGCGGTCATACGACCATTGTACCGTGTGTACAGAGCAGTTGGTACAACAAGTTGTATTGTGCAAAACACGCATGCCCAAAGTCAGGAACGGCCAGATGCTAATTACATGCACCTGAACGTTCTTTCTGTGGTCGTACGATCGTGTAGTGCAGTCAGTATGCAAGTTATATTATCCAACATACGATCTGAGACGATGGTCGTCCCGTGTGTGCGAGGCTTAAGAAGGTTCTCCTAATGACAACTCATTATTTGTATAAAAGTCTCTGGTCCATAGAATCTCTTTCTTCCATTCCAACCTCCCCATCATGGGCAACACCAAAGATCTGTGGAAGGACCTCAGGGAGAAGATTGTGGACCTGCACAAGGCTGGGCTACAAGACCATCGCCAAGAAGCTTGGTGAGAAGGAGACAACCATTGGGGCGATTATTGCCCTCGGTCTGGAGCTCCATGCCTCATGGGGTGAGGATGAGAAAAGTAAGAGATCGGCCCAGAACTACACAGGAGGAACTTGTGAGGGATCTCAAGGCAGTTGGGACCGCAGCCACCAAACAAACCATTGGTAACCCAATACGCCACCATGGATCGAAATCCTGCAGCGCCAGCAAGGTCCCCCTCTTCAGGAAGGCACAAGTACAGGCCGTCGGAAGTTTGCCAATGAACATCTAAATCAGCCTTTGTCAACCTTTTCAACACCGAGGAATAAAGTTGAGCGAACCCGGACTGTAAAGTTCGGGTCCGTACCGAACTTTGGGGTGTCCGGGACCCGGACCCGAACCCGGACTTTTCAAAAAAAGTCTGGGTCCGGGGTTCTGGTAATTTTAACAAAAGTTCTGAAAATTGCTGTAAAAAAAGTCCAGGAAAGTCCTAGAGGTCTGCAAAAGGAAGGAAAACGGGGGTAAGGGTGGGACAAGTGCCCTACAAAGAAATGGGGACAGGGAAATAACTAAAAGCATTTTAAAAAAAATAAAAACCTAAAAAAAGCAAAAATGGAGGTTGATGTGGACCATCTTCAAACTGGGTCTGAAAAGTATTAATTAACGGTAGAAGCCATATCACTGTTCTAAAATCATCTTCAAACTGTGCCAAAAAAGTATAAATAAGCCGGGAGAACCCATATCACTGTTCTGCAAGCATCTGGAAACTGTGTGTGTCACTTTAAATATAACCGGGACTAACTGAACTACTGTTCTGCAAACATCTGGAAAGTCTGTGTAACACTTTAACAAAAACCAGGGCAAACCCATATCACTGTTCTGCAAACATCTGGAAACTGTGTGTGAAACTACAGCATAGAGAAGAACAGGGATATGGTTTCGCTCTGCTATAGTTTCACACACAGTTTCCAGATGTTTTCAGAACAGTGATATGGGTTTGCCCTGGTTTTTGTTAAAGTGTTACACAGACTTTCCAGATGTTTGCAGAAGAGTAGTTCAGTTTGTCCCGGTTATATTTAAAGTGACACCCACAGTTTCCAGGTGTTTGCAGAACAGTGATATGGGTTCTCCCAGCTTATTTATACTTTTTTGACACAGTTTGAAGATGATTTTAGAACAGTGATATGGCTTCTACCGTTAATTAATACTTTTCAGACACAGTTTGAAGATGGTCCACATCCACCTCCATTTTTGCTTTTTTTATGTTTTTATTTTTTTAAAAATGCTTTTAGTTATTTCCCTGTCCCCATTTCTTTGTAGGGCACTTGTCCCACCCTTACCCCCATATCCTTCCTTTTGCAGACCCGTAGGACCTTCCAGGACTATTTTACAGCCATTTTTGTGCCTAAAAGTTCGGGTCCCCATTCATTTCCATGGGGTTCGGGGTCCGGGACAAAGTTCGGGTTCTGTCCGGACCCGAACCCGGACTTTGTCCCGAAGTTCGGCCGAACCAGCAGAACCCGGACTTCTAGAAGTTCGCTCATCTCTACCGAGGAACCTTTGAAATAATTCTCCGGTCTCGGGGAACCCCTGATAAAAATTAAAAATCTACAGCTCCTGATACATTAGTGTGATGGTCATTGGGAAGAATTACCCCCTTACAGATAGCTAAAAAGATCAATGATATCATTGGGAATTTATCTGAGAGGTAGAAATTGATCATTGCTCAAGGAACCTCTAGCAACCTCTGGAGGAACCCTGGTTCATCATCGAAATGATTCAGAGAAGGATTAGGAGAAAGTGCTGTGGTCAGAGGAGACCAAAATTGAACTCTTCAGCATCAACTCAACTCACCGTGTTTGGAGGAAGAAAAATGCTGACTATGACCCTAAGAACACCATCCCTACAGCCAAGCACGGAGGTGGAGACGATACTTTGGGGCTGTTTCTCTGCTAAAGGTCCAGGCCAACTTTGCCGCATTGAAGGTCCAATGGATGGGGCCATGCATTGTAAAATCTTGGAGAAGAACCTTCTTCCCTCAGCCAGAACACTGAAGATGGGTCGTGGATGGGTCTTCCAGCATGGCAATGACCCAAAACATACCGCCAAGACAACAAAGGAGTGGCTCAAGAAGAAGCACATTATGGAGTGGCCCAGCCAGGTCTCCAGACCTTAATCCTATAGAAAATTTATGGAGGGAGCTGAAACTTCGAGTTGCCAAGCGACAGCCAAGAAACCCTCCTGAGATGTCTGCAAACCTGGTCACCAACTACAAGAAACGTCTGACCTCTGTGCCAACAAGGGTTTCTCCACCAACTACTAAGTCATATTTTGCTTGGGGATCAAATACTTATATTACTCACTGAACTGCAACTCCATTTATAACATTTGTATTGTGTGTTTTTCTGGATGTTTGGTTGATCTTCTGTCTCTGTCATATAAAATAGACCGATGATAAAAATTATAGACCCTCCATTTCCTTGTAAAGCGGGCAAACTTACTCAATCTACAGACGGTCCAATCAGGAGCTCGGCTTTCATTGGAGAGGTCATTTATTGGGTCTCTGTTGCCGGCTGCTGGAGAACCATTGAATGATTTCTTCGTCTTCTAGGACCTCGGTGAGAAGATGAAGATTTGGGGAATCTCCGGGAAGCAGAACATTCTGGAAGGAGAAGCGGCGAAGGTTTTCTCACGTGGAGGCGACTGAACAAACTTCCCGCGTCCTTCCTGCCCAGCGGAGGAAATGTGCCCAGGAGAGGAGAATGGAGCCGGATGCAGGAGGCCAATAAATGGCACCCCGAGTGTGAGAGTCAGGAAGACGGTGATGTCACCGAGTCGCCTTCCCACCATACAAGCCGCACTCCGCGTGAGGTCATCGCAGGAACTCCGCAACTCCGCCTCCAGAATCTGTATGCCGAGAGGAGGAACGCTGAGCCTGATCCAATCTACAATCACACAGCGCACATCACACCTCATCAAATATTCACACTTCTATTTTGTGCACACATTTCGGTGCCATGTTGGTGCACACACAGCACAGAGCACAGAACGCATTGCACCTACAGAATGAACACAGCTCACAGCACACACAGCACAGAGCACACATAGCACGCATAGCACAGAGCACACATAGCACAGAGCACACACAGCACAGAGCACACATAGCACAGAGCACACACAGCACAGAGCACACATAGCACAGAGCACACATAGCACAGAGCACACAGCACACATAGTACACAGCATGCATAGAACAGAGCACACACAGCACAGAGCACACAGCACACATAGCACAGAGCACACAGCACACATAGTACACAGCATGCATAGAACAGAGCACACATAGCACAGAGCACACAGCACACACAGCACAGAGCACACATAGTACACAGCATGCATAGAACAGAACACACATAGCACAGAGAACACAGCACACACAGCACAGAGCACACATAGTACAGAGCACACATAGCACAGAGCACGCATAGTACAGAGCACACATAGCAAAGAGCACACATAGCACAGAGCACACAGCACACATAGAACAGAGCACACATAGCACGGAGCACACAGCACACATAGTACACAGCATGCATAGAACAGAGCACACATAGCACAGAGCACACATAGCACAGAGCACACATAGTACAGAGCACACATAGCACAGATCACACATAGTACAGAGCACACATAGCACAGAGCACACATAGTACAGAGCACACATAGCACAGAGCACACACAGTACAGAGCACACACAGTACAGAGCACACATAGCAAAGAGCACACATAGCACACAGCACACATAGAACAGAGCACACAGCACACATAGTATAGAGCACACAGCACACATAATGCATCGCACCTACAGAATGAACACATCTCAGAGCACACATAGCACAGAGCACGCAAAGCACAGAGCACACATAGTACAGAGCACACATAGCACACAACACACATAATGCATTGCACCTATAGAATGAACACAACTCAGAGCACAAATAGCACAGAGCACACATAGCACAGAGCACACAGAGCACACATAGTAAAGAGCACACATAGCACAGAGCACACATAAGGCACTGCACCTACAGAATGAACACATCTCAAAGCACACATAATGCATTGCACCTACAGAATGAACACAACTCAGAGCATAAATAGCACAGAGCACACAGCACACATAGTACAGAGTACACATAGCACAGAGCACACATAATGCACTGCACCTACAGAATGAACACAACTCAAAGCACACATAGCACAGAGCACACATTGCAGAGAGCACACATAGCACAGAGCACACAGCACACATAGAACAGAGCACACAGCACACATAGTATAGAGCCCACATAGCACACAGCACACACAGAACAGAGCACACAACACAGATAATGCATCGCACCTACAGAATGAACATAATTCAGAGCACGCATAGCACGGAGCATGCATAGCACAGAGCACACATAGCACAGAGCACACATAGCACAGAGCAAACATAGTACAGAGCACACAAAGCACACAACACACATAATGAACTGCACCTACAGAATAAAAACAGCTCAGAGCACACATAGTACAGACCACACGGAGCACACACATAGTACTGAGTGCACAGAGCACACATAATACACTGCACCTACAGAATGAACACAACTCAAAGCACACATAGCACAGGGCACACATAGTACAGAGCACACATAGAACAGAGCACACAGCACGCATGGCACACAGCACACATAGTATAGAGCACATAAAGCACACAGCACACATAGAACAGAGCACACATCACACAACACACATAATGCATCGCACCTACAGAACGAACACAACTCAGAGCACACATAGCACAGAGCACGCATAGCACAGAGCACACATAGAACAGAGCACACAAAGCACACAGCACACATTGTACAGAGCACACAACACACATAATGCATTGCACCTACAGAATGAACTCAACTCAGAGCACAAATAGCACAGAGCACACATAGCACAGAGCACACGGAGCACACAGCACACATAGTACAGAGTACACATAGCACAGAGCACACATAATGCACTGCGCCTACAGAATGAACACAGCTCAGAGCACACATAGTATGAAGCACACATAGCACAGAGCACACAAAGTACACAGAATGAACACCACACAGAGCACACATAGTACACACAGAATAAACATAGCACAGAGCACACATAGCACACATAATGCACTGCACCTACAGAATGAACACAACTAATACAGAGCACACAAAGCTCAGAGCACACATGGTACAGATAACTCATAGTACAGAGTACACACAGAATGAACACAACTCAGAGAACACACAGCACAGAGCATACATAGTACAGCATGCACAAAGTACACAAAACACATATAGCACAGAGCACACATAGCACAGACCACACATAGCAGAGAGTACACATAGCACAGAGCACACATAGCACACAGCACGCATATCACAGAGCACACATAGCACAGACCACACATAGCAGAGATTACACATAGCACAGGGCACACATAGTACAGCATGCACAAAGTGCACAGAGCACACATAGCACAGAGCACACAAAGCACACATAGCACAGAGCACACATAGCACAGAGTACATATAGCACAGAGCACACATAGCACAGAGAACAGATAGCACAGAGCACACATAGCAATGAGCACATATAGCACAGAGCACACATAGTACAGAGCACACATAGTACAGAGCACACATAGTACAGAGCACACAGAGCACAGACCACATATAGCACAGAGCACACATAGTACAGAGCAGACATAACACAGAGCACACATAGCACAGATAGCACAGAGCACACATAGCACAGATAGCACAGAGCACACATAGCACACATAGCACAGAGCACACATAGCACACAGCATGCATATCACAGAGCACACATAGCACAGAGCACACATAGCACAGAGCACACATAGCACAGAGCACACATAGTACAGCATCCACAAAGTGCACAAAGCACACATAGCAAAAGGCCCATACAGAGTCCACAGCATGCAGAGTGTACACAGCACCTACAGCACACAGTCACTTGCACTTTGTCAGGTATTATAATGAAGGATGTGGTGTTGTACACAGGTATATGATCTCTGATCTACTGTCCCCATACCCCCATCTGTGACATGCCGTGTACTGAGGTCACCCGTAGATGGCTGTATTAAGTCATTGTTTGTGGGTGCACACAGTATTGGGGGGGGGGGGGGTACCATATTTTCCCAGCAGACTGCTGTGACTATATAGAAGCCAGACATTGACAGCTGAAGCCTCCAGATAGGAATATTCTGTATTTCTCATTGGAGGTCAGGAGCTGATAGTGGGAATAGGAGACGTGTCGGGGGGGATGTGTCCCAGTCCTGTATGAAGACGTGGGATGACGTGGGACTCTTTGCATGGCAGTTTGCTAAGCAAATACACAAAGAGAAAGTCAACAGGCTGAAGGAGACATCCCAGGACTCAATGATGCGCTCCATGGAGGGGGACATCCTGGTCCAATGACTTTCCCAAATGATCAGATCCGGGCCCCTCTATACAGAACCTCTTCAGAACCACATCAGAGGGATAGGCGGCTGAAGTTATGTGCAAATCCCAGCCTTTCCTTCAATAAAACCCGGCTCTCCCTTCCCAGCTTCCTATTGGTCCATTAATAATGGGTCACCTGTTCAATCAATAACTTGGGCAAGCTCAGAAAAAGATGGCAGTTTAATGTAAAAGCGCGACACAAACCATTGGCACTTTATAAATCCCGTCTAATAATAATAATAATAATTTGCTCATATCTCTGGACACAACGTTTTTAGGGGTGTACACATGACACAGCCATGATGCTTTGCAGGAATGACCCCCCCCCCCGAGGGCAGAGCCCCCCAAACGTGACCCATTCAAATGAGTGGGGCTACTCTGCAAGCGCCTGCAACCATCTGCTGCAGCGATGAAGGGGTTAAAGCAGCCGGGGAGGAGGCGATGCAATGCCTCCTTCTTGCCTGTCAAATGCTCTCTGAGAAGCGATCCAAATGCAGATCGTTCTTCAGGGAGCACCTCAATGAGCCCTTAAATTTCACAGGTCCACTTTAAAGCTGAACTCAGCACAAAAGTGAAATTTAAATATTCTGTTCAAAAGCCATAAAGCATATAAATGCACTCTGTATGCGCCACTGCCAAATGTCTTTGCAAACTCAGATATTACCTTGCAAAAGTGACATCACTGGGCAGCACATATCCCGTGCAGAGAGCAGAGCTGTGGGAGGGGCCCCACAGACTCCACCCACTACAGGCTGCCTGCAGAAAGCTACAGGAGGGGCGGAGACAAGACCAGTCACCCTGCACAAGCACAGAGCTGTGGGAGGGGCCCAGCAGACTCCACCCACTACAGGCTGCCTGCAGCATGCTACAGGAGGGGGCGGAGACAGGACCAGTCACCCTGCACAAGCACAGAGCTGTGAGAGGGGCCCAGCAGACTCCACCCACTACAGGCTGCCTGCAGAAAACTACAGGAGGGGGCGGAGACAAGACCAGTCACCTTGCACAAGCACAGAGCTGTGGGAGGGGACCAGTAGACTCCACCCACTACAGGCTGCTTGCAGAAAACTACAGGAGGGGGCGGAGACAAGACCAGTCACCCTGCACAAGCACAGAGCTGTGGGAGGGGCGCTGCAGACTCCACCCAATACAGGCTGCCTGCAGGAGTGGGCGGAGATGAGACCAATCATCCTGCACAAAGTGAAGGAGCAGAGCTATGGGAGGGGCCCAGAAGACCACACCCACTACAGACTGCCTGCAGAAAACAACAGGAGGGGGCGGAGACAAGACAGTCACCCTGCATAAGGAGAGAGAACAGAGCTGTGGGAGGGACCCAGCAAGCCACACCCACTACAGGCTGCCTGCAGAAAACTACAGGAGGGGGGCGGAGGCAGGACCAGTCGCCCTGTACAAGGAGAGGGAGCAGCAGTGAGCGGTCTTTATTACAGGAAGTCTCACACTGGATTACTGCACAGATCTGGAAGAAATACACAAAGCCCGCCAAGGGGTCTATGTATAAAAAATTCTCTGGATGAATGTAACAAACATTCACTCAGTCTTGATGAATTCTGACAGTATTTTGCTTAATACAGTGACTGCCAACGATGGTCAGCTCCATCTAGTGGCCATAATGCGGTATTTTATCTTAAATACCTCAGTTAGGAAATTACCGCATTATGGCCACTAGATGGAGCTGCTAATCATAATTTTAATCAAAATTTGTCACATTCATCCAGCCAATTTATCTATACATGGACTCCTAAGATTCAAGTAACAATACACAGGTCTCTTGTATTTGGAGGATATTTGCTGATCCCGAAGTTGAACTTTAAGTGACCCTAAACCTGACAAATCAGTTCTATTCAATGGAGGGGGCTGAATAGAGAATTTCCCCCAGCCGGTGTAATTATTTTTCCACGTTTTGCCATTTTCTACAGCAATTTTTGGACTGTGACATCATCTTTCCGTTTCAAACTGGGAAGAGAATTCCGACATCAGAAGTGCAGAGAAGTGGAGATCATTGACATGAATGGTGACCCCATCCCACCGTTCTTCCTGTCATCAGTGACCAAAGCAATTATCATTTCACAGCCAATCAGAACGGATTAGGAAGATCGCACAACGCTCCTCTCCCATAATCCGGCTGCATCTGTTATACTCCGCATGGGGCTGGAGGAGATACAATGCAATAGTATTATATTATTGGGAAAATACAATGTCATATTATTATATTATGGGAGAGATACAATGTAATATTATTATATTATTGGGGAGATCCAATGTAATATTATTATATTATTATATTATTGGGGAGATACAATGTAATATTATTATATTATTGGGGAGATACAATGTAATATTATTATATTATTGGGGAGATACAATGTAATATTATTATATTATTATATTATTGGGGAGATACAATGTAATATTATTATATTATTATATTATTGGGGAGATACAATGTCATATTATTATATTATTGGGGAGATCCAATGTAATATTATTATATTATTATATTATTGGGGAGATCCAATGTAATATTATTATATTATTGGGGAGATACAATGTAATATTATTATATTATTGGGGAGATACAATGCAATATTATTATATTATTATATTATTGGGGAGATACAATGTAATATTATTACATGATTACATTATTGGGGAGATACAGTGTGATAATATTATATTATTGGGGAGATACAATACAATATTATTATATCATTATATTATTAGGGAGATACAATGTAATATTATTATATTATTGGGGAGATACAATGTAATATTATTACATAATTATATTATTGGGGAGATACAATGTAATATTATTACATGATTACATTATTGGGGAGATACAATGTAATATTATTATATTATTGGGGAGATACAATGTAATATTATTACATAATTATATTATTGGGGAGATACAATGTAATATTATTATATTATTGGGGAGATACAATGTAATATTATTACATAATTATATTATTGGGGAGATACAATGTAATATTATTATATTATTGGGGAGATACAATGTAATATTATTACATAATTATATTATTGGGGAGATACAATGTAATATTATTATATTATTGGGGAGATACAATGTAATATTATTACATGATTACATTATTGGGGGGATACAATGTAATATTATTATATTATTGGGGAGATACAATATAATATTATTACATGATCACATTATTGGGAAGATACAATGTAATATTCTTTATATCTTTAGTCTTCTAATACATTCATGTAAAATGTCTGTAATCAGTGATATGATGTTCCATGTATGTTGTTCTATAATGCTATAGCATAATAATTGGAGGCTACATAAATCCTGTATTCAATAATATTTTTGTTTATTTTAGTGAATAAGATAACATAAGGTGTTATTAAGGCTTCTGAAGAAGCTGACACAATGGCGAAACATGTCGAGCAATCACCAATGCAAATATGTTGTACAATTCACTTCTGATCATTTTTAAATGTATTCTATGAATTTTAAATTTTTTGTTAAATAACTTTAATATAAAAAAATCAATGAATTATTGTTGTGGCACCCTGAAATCCCATCTCATTTAAAAGAACTTCATATCTTTAATATTATTACATGATTACATTATTGGGGAGATATAATGCAATATTATTACATGATTACATTATTGGGGAGATACAATGTAATATTATTACATGATTACATTATTGGGGAGATACAATGTAATAGTATTACATTATTGGGGAGATACAATGTAATAGTATTACATTATTGGGGAGATACAATATAATAGAATATTGGATACATGAGGAGATTTTATTTATACAAAAGTGCTGTCTAACCACTTCAACCCCTTAGGCTCTATTCACACTTGTGCGACTTGCCCCGTGACATCAAAGTCGCATGACAAGATGCAGCCCATTCATTTCAATGGCACCCATTCAAATCAGTGTGATTTAAAGCTGCAGCAACTTTGAAAAGGTGCCTGAACTACTTTGGTGCGACTTTTGAGGCAACTTTTGTCCAAAGAATGTAAAGTCGGATCAAAGTTGCACTAAAAGTCTCATCAAAGTTGTGCATGATATCCAGTGTGACTTTGGAGTCAGGCTAGTGTGAATGGAGCCTAGGTATGTACCTGTACATCCTTGGGTTGAAGTGGTTATATTGGGATGATATAGTATCATCCTGGTATCAATAGTTTCAGCCATCAATGGGCTTTCTTGTAGAAGTGATCCAAGAGGTTATACAACTGATCGATCACTTCTCTGTGCTTAAGCCCAAACGTATATGTAAGTCCTGCTTGCATATGCAAATGGCGACTGCACCAAACATGTGAGGTGTCGCCTCGAAATTCAGAGCGAGAGCAATAATTCTAGCACCAGACCTCCTGTGCAACAACTCTAAACTGGTACCCTATAAATGCTTTGAAGGAGGAGCCTATGGAGATTTTTAGTTACCTAGTTTGGCACCGTTCCACGGGTGTTCACAATTTTGAAGTGCAACATGTTTGGTATCAATTAACTTGACATAACATCATCTTTTATATTTTATCAAAAAAATGGGTACTATATTTTGTGTTTGTGTGCACTAAAATGCATTAAAGCTTATTTTCCCCTCCAAAAATTGCATTTTAAAAATATCTGTGCAAATATTGTAGGACAATAAATTACAAAGATCTACAGGAGGCTCTAATATGATGTTATAGAAGGATCTACATGAGGATCATGGAGGATGTTATAGAAGGATCTACAGGAGGATCATGGAGGATGTTATAGAAGGATCTACAGGAGGATCATGGAGGATGTTATAGAACGGTCTACAGGAGGATCATGGAAGATGTTATAGAAGGATCTACAGGAGGATCATGGAAGATGTTATAGAAGGATCTACAGGAGGATCATGGAGGATGTTATAGAACGGTCTACAGGAGGATCATGGAGGATGTTATAGAAGGATCTACAGGAGGATCATGGAGGATGTTATAGAATGATCTACAGGAGGATCATGGAGGATGTTATAGAAGGATCTACAGGAGGATCATGGAGGATGTTATAGAAGGGTCTACAGGAGGATCATGGAGGATGTTATAGAAGGATCTACAGGAGCATCGTGGAGGATGTTATAGAAGGGTCTACAGGAGGATCATGGAAGATGTTATAGAAGGGTCTACAGGAGGATCATGGAGGATGTTATAGAAGGATCTACAGGAGGATCATGCAGGATGTTATAGAAGGATCTACAGGAGGATCATGGAAGATGTTATAGAAGGGTCTACAGGAGGATCATGGAGGATGTTATAGAAGGATCTACAGGAGGATCATGGAGGATGTTATAGAAGGGTCTACAGGAGGATCATGGAGGATGTTATAGAAGGGTCTACAGGAGGATCATGGAGGATGTTATAGAACAGTCTACAGGAGGAACTCATAGGTTGTTAAACAAGGATCTACAGGAGGCTCTTATATGATGTTATAGAAGGATCTATCAGAGGATCTTATTGGATGTTATAGAAGGATCTACATGGGGAACTCATAGGTCATTATACACGGATCTACAGGAGGAACTTACAGGATATTTTAGATGGATCTACAGGAGGATGTTATTGGATGTTATATAGCGATCTACATGAGGAACTCACAAGTTGTTATACGTGGATTTACAGCAGGAACTTATAGGACACTATGGAAGTATCTACAGGAGGATTTTATTGGATGTTATATAGGGATCTACATGAGGGACTCATAGCTCATTATACAAGGATCTACAGGAAAATCTCATAAGATGTTATAGAATGATCTACAGGAAGATCTTATAGGTTAATATAGAAGGATCTAAAGGAGCAACTTATAGGACACTATGGAAGGATCTACAGGAGAATCTTATAGGTTGTTAGAGAAGGATCTACAGGAAGATCTTATAGGTTACTATAGAAGGATCTAAGGGAAGATCTTATAGGTTACTATAGAAGGATCTAAAGGAGGAATTTATAGGACACTGTTGAAGGATCTACAGGAGTATCTCATAGGATGTTATAGAGGGATCTACAGAAGTATATCATAGAATAGTATAGGAGGAACTACAGGAGGATCTTATAGGATGTTATAGAAGGACCTACATGAGTACCTCAAAGGATGTTATAGAAGGATTTACAGGAGGATCTTATAGGTTGTTATGGAAAGATCTACAGGAGGCTCTCATATGATGTTATAAAAGGATATACAGGGGATCACATAGGATGTTGTAGAGGGATCTACAGGAGGAACTCATAGGTTGTTATACAAGGATCTACAGGAGGTTCTCATATGATGTCATAAAAGGATCTACAGGGGGAACGTATAGGATATTATAGATGGCTCTACAGGAAAATTGTATAGGATGTTATAGAAGCATCTATAGATGGAACTCATAGGCCTTTATACAAGGATCTAAAGGAGGACCATATAGGATGTTATAGAGGGATCTACCGGAGGAACTTATAGGTAGTTAAACAAGAATCTACAGGAGGCTCTAATATGATGTTATAGAAGGATCTACAGGAGGAACTTATAGGATATTATAGATGGATCTACAGGAGAACCTTATAGGATGTTGTAGAAGGATCTACAGGAGGATCTCATGGTTGTTTCTCAAGGGTTGTTATAGAAGGATCTACAGGAGAATCTTATAGAATGCTATAGAAGGATCTACAGGAGGACCTTATAGGATGTTATAGAAGGATCTAGAGGAGGACCTTATAGGATGATATAGAAGGATCTACAGGAGGACCTTATAGGATGTTATAGAAGGATCTAGAGGAGGACCTTATAGGATGTTATAGAAGGATCTACAGGAGGACCTTATAGGATGTTATAGAAGGATCTACAGGAGGACCTTATAGGATGATATAGAAGGATCTACAGGAGGACCTTATACTTATAGAAGGATCTACAGGAGGACCTTATAGGATGATATAGAAGGATCTACAGGAGGACCTTATAGGATGATATAGAATGATCTACAGGAGAATTTATAGAAGGATCTACAGGAGGACCTTATAGGATGATATAGAAGGATTTAGAGGAGGACCTTATAGGATGTTATAGAAGGATCTACAAGAGTGTCTTACAGGAAGATACAGAAGGATCTAAAGGAGGAGTGTGCCTCAGGATATATTTTGCTTACTTTGGAAATGATAACATTTATTAATAGTGGGTACATTGTCTATAACACTCAGAGTATAGGGGAAACCATCCAATGAGGACACCTGTCCAAGTGACAACATTCTTAAAGATTTCTTGTAATTTCCTAGAAGTGTACACAGGACAGGATTTGAAGGAAAGTCTCCCCAATGGCAAAAAAAAAAAAAAACCTCACCAAACCTAAACTTTTTCCCACCAAAAATTAAAAAATAAAATTGGCTGTGGGCACTAAATGTCTTCCATGTCAGGTTTCCATGTACAGTAGACTGTAAATATCTGTCTGCATCTCAGAAGTTCATCTGCTGGTACTTTGTTGCGAATTGTAACATTCCAATAATCCTTCGCTGGGCGGTAACTCTTTAGAGAATTGCAAATTTCCTCCAATGACGGAACCTGGCTCCGAATTGCAGATTTCCCATTAACCCCCCACGACCGAGATCTCGCTGAATGTCTCCTCTGCAGGCCTATGAAAGGCGATCCACTCTCCGGGGCTCCGGGTTCCTGGCTGCGGTGTCACTCACCCGCCATACGGATCCTATATGTTAAATAAAAAAAGGCCAAGGGGTCCCCTCCGACACCTCCGAAAGACGCAGTAACCCGACCCCCTTCATTTCCCCTCTGCTTCCTCTCTGCAGGGGGACAAAACCTGGACAGACATCGATAATTCAGACGCCGCTCGCCTCGTCCTGGATAAACAGGCTTTTTGTTTGGATAAAAAAAAAAGACCGTGTTTAATTTTCTTCCTTATAAAAATACAGAGAATCCAAATGAATTTAAGGACAGCTTCTGGCAGTGCCCAGGCGCACTAACCCAGGTTCCAAGGTTTGGGTTTTAAAGGCAGTTTTTGAAAAAAAATGATTATTAATGATAATAATAATTAAAAAAATACAATAATATATATATAAAATGCAACCAGGCTTTTTGTTTGGATAAAAAAAAAAGGAACATGTTTAATTTTCTTTTAATTTTTAAAATTTTTCAGCTTCAAGCAGGACCCAGGCACACAATGCAGGTCCGAGGTTTGGGTTTTAACGACTTCAGCTCCGGATGGATTTCCCCCTTATTGACCTGGCCATTTTTTGAGATTCGGCACTGCGTCACTTTAACTGACAATTGCGCTGTCGTGCGACGTTGTACCCAAACAAAATTGATGTCCTTTTTTTCCCACAAATAGAGCTTTCTTTTGGTGGTATTTAATTACCTCTGCGTTTTTTTATTTTTGGCGCTATAAACCAAAAATAGCGAAAAATTTTGAAAAAAAAACAATTTTTTTAAACTTCCTTTTATAATACATATCCCTCCCCCCCAAAAAAAAAAAAAACACATTTATTCATCAGTTTAGGCTGATATGTTTTTTCTACGTATTTTTGGTTAAAAAAAAAAATCGCAATAGGTGAATATTGATTGGTTTGCACAAAAGTTGTCTACATATTACGGGATAGATTTATGGACTTTTATTTAATTATTTTATTTTCACTGGTAATGGTGGCAATCTGTGATTTTTAGCGGGGATTTTTAGCCGGACAAATCTGACCCCAAATAACACTATTTGGGGACCAGTGACATTATTACATTGATCAGTGCTCTAAAAATCCACTGATCAATGTATAAATGGCACTGACAGGGAAGGGGTTAACACTAGGGGGCGATCAAGGGGTTAACTGTGTTCCCTGGGTGTGTTCTAACTGTGGGGGGGGGGGGGCTGCCAGGGACATAACAGAGATCGATGTTTCCGATGACTGGGAAAAGCAGATCTCTGAGATGTCCCTTGTCAGGTTGGGGATCCGCCTTGTTTACATAGGCAGATCCCTGTTCTGTCCATAAAGACGTGGATGAGCGAGTTTGGGGTGGAGCAACTTGACTGACCTGCACAGAGTCCTGACCTCAACCCGATAGAACACCTTTGGGATGAATTAGAGCGGAGACTGTGAGCCAGGCCTTCTCATCCAACATCAGTGCCTGACCTCACAAATGCTCTTCTGGAAGAATGGTCAAACATTCCCATAGACACTCCTAAACCTTGTGGGGCAGCCTTCCCAGAAGAGTTGAAGCTGTTATGGCTGCAAAGGGTGGGCCAACTCAATATTGAGCAATAAGGACTAAGACTGGGATGCCATTAAAGTTCATGTGTGTGTAAAGGCAGGTGTCCCAATACTTTTGGTAATATAGTGTATATATACAGTGGGTGCGGAAAGTATTCAGACCCCCTTAAATTTTTCACTCTTTGTTATATTGCAGCCATTTGCTAAAATCATTTAACCACTTCAATACCGGGCACTTAGAACACTTTACTACCAAACCAATTTTCAGTTTTCAGTGCTGTTGCGCTTTGAATGACAATTGCGCGGTCGTGCAACGCTGTACCCAAACAGATTTTTTTATCATTTTGTTCCCACAAATAGAGCTTTCTTTTGGTGGTATTTGATCACCCCTGCGGTTTTTATTTTTTGCACTACAAATAAAAAAAGACCGAAAATTTTGAAAAAAAAAAAAAAAACAAATTCTCTATTTTTGTCACAAAACTTTGTAAATAAGTAAATTTTCTCCATCACTGGTGGGCACTGATGAGGCTACACTGACGGGCACTGATGTGGCAGTACTGATTGGCACTGATGAGGCGGCACTGATGAGGTGGCACTGATGATGAGGCACTTATATGCAACAATGATGAGCACTGTTAGGCGTCACTGATAAGCAGCACTGATGGGTACTGAGAGGTGGCACTGATATACAGCACTGACGGGCACTGATATGCAGCACTGACGGACACTGCTAAGCGTCACTGATGGGCACTCATAAACAGCACTGATTGGCACTCATAGGCGGCACTGGGCACTGATAGGTGGCACTGATGGGCACTGATAGGTGGGCACTGGTAGGTGGCAATGGTGGGCACTGATATGTGGCACTGGTATGCATTGATGGGGGCACTGGTAAGCACTGATGGGGGCACTGGTGGGCATATATACTGATAGGGGCTCATTCCCTGGTGGTCTAGGGTGGCATCTGAAGGTGGCACTGAGTGCCATCCACACTGGGCACTACGTCTCTTACCTGGTGGTCTAGGGGGGTCTCCCTGGTGGTCCAGATCGGCTACCTGGTGGTCCCTGGTTGGCTCCCTGGTGGTCCTGGGTGGGCACATCCCTGGTGGTCCCTGGGCAGGCTCCCTGGTGGTCTAGGGTGGCGATCCGAGGGAGGGCTGTGCTGATAAATCATCAACACAAACCCTCCCTGTCAGGAGAGCAGCCGATCGGCTCTCCACTCCTCAGGTCTGCAGACCTGAGTACAGGAAAGCCGATAAACGGCTTTCCTGTGTTACACTGTGACCAGCCGTGATTGGTCACGGCTGGTCACATGGTAAAGTGCTTCGGATGGAAGCGCTTTACCGAGATCGGTATTGCGGGGTTCAGACTGACCAACCACACCACCGATCGCCACGATGCGCGCCCCCCCCGGGCGCGCGGCGGCTTATTATCCTCAGGACGTCATATGACGTCCAGTCGGGGTAACTCAACCACTTCCCGGCCGTCATTCTGCATACAGCGGTTGGGCGGTTGGGAAGTGGTTAAGTTCATCTTTTCCCCTCATTAATGTGCACACAGCACCCCATATTGACAGAAAAAACACAGAATTGTTGACATTTTTGCAGATTTAGTAAGAAAGAACAACTGAAATATCACATGGGGGTCCTAAGTATTCAGACCCTTTGCTGTGACACTCATATATTTAACTCAGGTGCTGTCCATTTCTTCTGATCATCCTTGAGATGGTTCTACACCTTCATCTGAGTCCAGCTGTGTTTGATTATACTGATTGGACTTGATTAGGAAAGCCACACACCAGTCTATATAAGACCTTACAGCCCACAGTGCATGTCAGAGCAAATGAGAATCATGAGGTCAAAGGAACTGCCTGGAGAGCTCAGAGACAGAATTATGGCAAGGCACAGATCTGGCCAAGGTTACAAAAACATTACTGCTGCACTTAAGGTTCCTAAGAGCACAGTGGCCTCCATAATCCTTAAATGGAAGACGTTTGGGACGACCAGAACCCTTCCTAGAGCTGGCCGTCCGGCCAAACTGAGGTAAAGAAGAACCCAAAGATCACTGTGGCTGAGCTCCAGAGATGCAGTCGGGAGATGGGAGAAAGTTGTAGAAAGTCAACCATCACTGCAGCCCTCCACCAGTCGGGGGGTTTATGGCAGAGTGGCCTGACGGAAGCCTCTCCTCAGTGCAAGACAAATGAAAGCCAGCATGGAGTTTGATAAAAAAAACACCTGAAGGACTCCAAGATGGTGAGAAATAAGATTCTCTGTTCTGATGAGACCAAGATAGAACTTTTTGGCCTTAATTCTAAGCGGTATGTGTGGAGAAAACCAGGCACTGCTCATCACCTGTCCAATACAGTGCCAACAGTGAAGCATGGTGGTGGCAGCATCATGCTGTGGGGGTGTTTTTCAGCTGCAGGGACAGGACGACTGGTTGCAATCGAGCGAAAGATGAATGTGGCCAAGTACAGGGATATCCTGGACGAAAACCTTCTCCAGAGTGCTCAGGAACTCAGACTGGGCCGAAGGTTTACCTTCCAACAAGATAATGACCCTAAGAACACAGCTAAAATAACGAAGGAGTGGCTTCACAACAACTCCGTGACTGTTCTTGAATGGCCCAGCCAGAGCCCTGACTTAAACCCAATTGAGCATCTCTGGAGAGACCTAAAAATGGCCGTCCACCAACGTTTACCATCCAACCTGACAGGACTGGAGAGGATCTGCCAGGAGGAATGGCAGAGGATCCCCAAATCCAGGTGTGAAAAACTTGTTGCACCTTTCCCAAAAAGACTCATGGCTGCATTACATCAAAAGGGGGCTTCTACTAAATACTGAGCAAAGGGTCTGAATACTTAGGACCCCCATGTGATATTTCAGTTTTTCTTTTTTAATAAATCTGCAAAAATGTCAACAATTCTGTGTTTTTCTGTCAATATGGGGTGCTGTGTGCACATTAATGAGGGAAAAAATTAACTTAAATGATTTTAGCAAATGGCTGCAATATAACAAAGAGTGAAAAATTTAAGGGGGTCTGAATACTTTCCGCACCCACTGTATATATATATACATTTTTGGTAACCCAAAAAAAAAATTGGGAATAATTCTGCATGTTTTAATTTGATAAACACAATAAATAGTCGTCTATATAATTTTGTTTGCCTGAAGATGGGATTAAGGTGAGCGGACGCGGCGTGGTTGGATTTTCATGGTGCACAAAACTAAGGGAGGAAGGGGGGGGGGGTTGCATTACTCGGCACACGGGAGATAATGGGGGATTAATAGGCAGGTGCACACAGCAAGGTGTATAGAGAAGACACAATGACACAACTTGTACAAACAGCAGACAATTAGGACCCGGCCGGGACCGTCACACGCCCACCGAGGATAGACGCCTACGGCGAGGACCGCGTCCTGTGTCATCCGACGCCATCCAGCAACCAGGAATGCAAATATCAGGAGACGGCGGCTATTTGCTGTCCGATCAGAAATGTGGTCACTGCAACTAACCCAATGCTCTACCTAGAACTGAATGTATGGGGTGCCAGGCATCATCATCGCCAGCATAGAGAAATATGGATACAATGTATAGTAATCCTCCTCCTATGCCAACCCTTCTGTACTATAGATCTTCTTAGGGGGTTGACTGCTTTAACAGGGTAGCCACACCCACTGCCAGCCTGATTTCAGCTTTCACAGCCCTCCCCCTCCCAGGGGCCCCATGGTCAAGAGGGCACGTGTGCCTCCCTTGTACACCTGAATAGGAGGGATGGCGGGGGCGGCATTTAGAGGAACCAATCTCCCCCATTTCCTCTATCCAGTTTACTTGTCTTCTGCTGTTCCCAGGGTCCCTGTGTGCTTCCCTGGTCCCCCCACAGAGCTGCTGTCTTCCCCCCTCCTCTCTCCTGCCAGCTGCTGTAGATGATGGACAGATGGGAACGGGTCGGTAAATTTGTCATTTACCGGCTCCTTCCTTTTCTGAATGGACAGAGTCAGTGATTGGTACCAATTGGTTCATTCATAACTGAAGCATAGTAAACTGTTTTTTACTATACTTCCATTTCTGAATGAATGGGGGGCTCGGTGCACAGCTATTCCTCTCCATTCATTCTGTGCAGCTGAGGCTACATAGATGGAGATTGAGGGCTGAGGTTTGTTTAGACCCCCTGATATCTCATCAAAGCCCCCCAACAGAGCTCCTAAAAAAAATTGTAAAAATAAAATTGTAAAAGAAATAAATTGAAATGGTGAAAAAAAAAATAAAATTAAAATAAAAAATAAAAGCTACTGACACCGGTGGGGGAACTATCAGGATTGCAAAGGGTGCAATTGCGACCGGGCCCTGGCATTTCACCACCATGGGGAGGAAGCATAGCTTCAGCCCAAAACACTATTTTTAAGCTTTTTGGATAGCACAGGGAAGGGGTAACGCCCCTGTAATGTTTGTTTTGCTGTCTATTTCTGTTCAGAAGATTTCACCTCACTTCCTGTCCCAATGATAATTGGATTTTGAAAATTTTGGATTGTTGTGGAAACAAAGATTGGTGATAAAGCTTCAGTGGAGACCCCTTTTTCCCATAATAACTCTTACAGGAGAGAATTTCCCTTCCTAGGGGGAGATTTCCTCTCACTTCCTGTTGTCTCCCTCCGTTTGTAAATCTTTTATTCTATCTTTTCATGTGACAACACTGAAGAAATGACACTTTGCTACAATGTAAAGTAGTGAGTGTACAGCTTGTATAACAGTGTAAATTTGCTGTCCCCTCAAAATAACTCAACACACAGCCATTAATGCCTAAACCGCAACAAAAGTGAGTACACCCCTAAGTGAAAATGTCCAAATTGGGCCCAAAGTGTCAATATTTTGTGTGGCCACCATTATTTTCCAGCACTGCCTTTACCCTCTTGGGCATGGAGTTCACCAGAGCTTCACAGGTTGGCACTGGAATCCTCTTCCCCTCCTCCATGATGACATCACAGAGCTGGTGGATGTTAGAGACCTTGCGCTCCTCCACCTTCCATTTGAGGAGCCCCACAGATGCTCAATAGGGTTTAGGTCTGGAGATGCTTGGCCAGTCCATCACCTTTACCCTCAGCTTCTTTAGCAAGGCAGTGGTCGTCTTGGAG
>BLSH010269210.1:287045-303266 GCA_018402905.1 Glandirana rugosa
GATATGTGACTATAGTGGACTTGTGTTCAGTGTATAGTATTCTCTGTGTTCAGGTGATATCAGTGTATAGTATTCTCTGTGTTCAGGTGATATCAGTGTATAGTATTCTCTGTGTTCAGGTGATATCAGTGTATAGTATTCTCTGTGTTCAGGTGATATCAGTGTATAGTTCTCTGTGTACAGGTGATATCAGTGTATAGTACTCTCTGTGTACAGGTGATATCAGTGTTTAGTGCTCTCTGTCTACAGGTGATATCAGTGTATAGTGCTCTCTGTGTACAGGTGATATCAGTGTATAGTTTTCTGTGTACAGGTGATATCAGTGTATAGTACTCTCTGTGTACAGGTGATATCAGTGTATAGTACTCTCTGTGTACAGGTGATATCAGTGTATAGTACTCTCTGTGTACAGGTGATATCAGTGTATAGTGCTCTCTGTGTTCAGGTGATATCAGTGTACAGTACTCTCTGTGTACTGGTGATATCAGTGTATAGTGCTCTCTGTGTACAGGTGATATCAGTGTATAGTGCTCTCTGTGTTCAGGTGATATCAGTGTACAGTACTCTCTGTGTACATGTGATATCAGTGTATAGTGCTCTCTGTGTACAGGTGATATCAGTGTATAGTGCTCTCTGTGTACAGGTGATATCAGTGTATAGTACTCTCTGTGTACAGGTGATAGCAGTGTATAGTGTTCTCTGTGTACAGGTGATATCAGTGTATATTGCTCTCTGTGTACAGGTGATATCAGTGTATAGTGCACTCTGTGTTCAGGTGATATCAGTATATAGTATTCTCTGCGTACAGGTGATATCAGTGTATGGTATTCTCTATGTACAGGTGATATCAGTGTAGAGTACTCTCTGGGCATATGTGATACCAGTGTATAGTGCTCTCTGTGTACAGGTGATATCAGTGTATAGTATTCTTTGTGTATAGGTGATATCAGTGTATAGTGCTCTCTGTGTACAGGTGATATCAGTGTATAGTGCTCTCTGTATTCAGGAGATATCAGTGTATAGTACTCTCTGTGTACAGGTGATAGCAGTGTATAGTGTTCTCTGTGTACAGGTGATATCAGTGTATATTGCTCTCTGTGTACAGGTGATATCAGTGTATAGTGCACTCTGTGTTCAGGTGATATCAGTATATAGTATTCTCTGCGTACAGGTGATATCAGTGTATGGTATTCTCTATGTACAGGTGATATCAGTGTAGAGTACTCTCTGGGCATATGTGATACCAGTGTATAGTGCTCTCTGTGTACAGGTGATATCAGTGTATAGTATTCTTTGTGTATAGGTGATATCAGTGTATAGTGCTCTCTGTGTACAGGTGATATCAGTGTATAGTGCTCTCTGTGTACAGGTTATATCAGTGTATAGTGCTCTCTGTATTCAGGAGATATCAGTGTATAGTACTCTCTGTGTACAGGTGATATCAGTGTATAGTGCTCTCTGTGTTCAGGTGATATCAGTGTACAGTACTCTCTGTGTACAGGTGATATCAGTGTATAGTGCTCTCTGTGTACAGGTGATATCAGTGTATAGTACTCTCTGTGTACAGGTGATATCAGTGTATAGTGTTTTCTGTGTACAGGTGATATCAGTGTATATTGCTCTCTGTGTACAGGTGATATCAGTGTATAGTGCTCTCCGTGTACAGGTGATATTAGTGTATAGTGCACTCTGTGTTCAGGTGATATCAGTATATAGTATTCTCTGCGTACAGGTGATATCAGTGTATAGTACTCTCTGTGTACAGGTGATATCAGTGTATGGTATTCTCTATGTACAGGTGATATCAGTGTAGAGTACTCTCTGGGCACATGTGATATCAGTGTATAGTGCTCTCTGTGTACAGGTGATACCAGTGTATAGTATTCTCTGTGTATAGGTGATATCAGGATATAGTGCTCTCTGTGTACAGGTGATATCAGTGTATAGTGCTCTCTGTGTACAGGTGATATCAGTGTATAGTATTCTTTGTGTATAGGTGATATCAGTGTATAGTGCTCTCTGTGTACAGGTGATATCAGTGTATAGTGCTCTCTGTATTCAGGAGATATCAGTGTATAGTACTCTCTGTGTACAGGTGATAGCAGTGTATAGTGTTCTCTGTGTACAGGTGATATCAGTGTATAGTGCTCTCCGTGTACAGGTGATATTAGTGTATAGTGCACTCTGTGTTCAGGTGATATCAGTATATAGTATTCTCTGCGTACAGGTGATATCAGTGTAGAGTACTCTCTGGGCACATGTGATATCAGTGTATAGTGCTCTCTGTGTACAGGTGATACCAGTGTATAGTATTCTCTGTGTATAGGTGATATCAGGATATAGTGCTCTCTGTGTACAGGTGATATCAGTGTATAGTGCTCTCTGTGTACAGGTGATATCAGTATATAGTGCTCTCTGTATTCAGGAGATATCAGTGTATAGTATTCTCTGTGTACAGTTGATATCAGTGTATAGTTTTCTGTGTACAGGTGATATCAGTGTATAGTACTCTCTGTGTACAGGTGATATCAGTGTATAGTACTCTCTGTGTACAGGTGATATCAGTGTATAGTACTCTCTGTGTACAGGTGATGTCAGTGTATAGTACTCTCTGTGTACAGGTGATATCAGTGTATGGTATTCTCTGTGTACAGGTGATATAAGTGTATGGTATTCTCCATGTACAGGTGATATCAGTGTAGAGTATTCTCTGGGCACAGGTGATATCAGTGCATAGTGCTCTCTGTGTACAGATTATATCAGTGTATAGTGCTCTCTGTGTTCAGGTGATATCAGTGTATAGTGCTCTCTGTGTACAGGTGATATCAGTGTATAGTGTTCTCTGTGTACAGGTGATATCAGTGTATAGTACTCTCTGTGTACACTTGATATCAGTGTATAGTGTTCTCTGTATACAGATGATATCAGTGTATATTGCTCTCTGTGTACAGGTGATATCAGTGTATAGTGCTCTCCGTGTACAGGTGATATCAGTGTATAGTGCACTCTGTGTTCAGGTGATATCAGTGTATAGTACTCTCTGTGTACAGGTGATATCAGTGTATGGAATTCTCTATGTACAGGTGATATCAGTGTAGAGTACTCTCTGGGCACAGGTGATATCAGTGTATAGTGCTCTCTGTGTACAGGTGATATCAGTGTATAGTATTCTCTGTGTATAGGTGATATTAGTGTATAGTGCTCTCTGTGTACAGGTGATATCAGTGTATAGTGCTCTCTGTGTACAGGTGATATCAGTGTATAGTGCTCTCTGTATTCAGGAGATATCAGTGTATAGTACTCTCTGTGTACAGGTGATATCAGTGTATAGTTTTCTGTGTACAGGTGATATCAGTGTATAGTACTCTCTGTGTACAGGTGATATCAGTGTATAGTGCTCTCTGTGTACAGGTGATGTCAGTGTATAGTACTCTCTGTGTACAGGTGATATCAGTGTATGGTATTCTCTGTGTACAGGTGATATAAGTGTATGGTATTCTCCATGTACAGGTGATATCAGTGTAGAGTATTCTCTGGGCACAGGTGATATCAGTGCATAGTGCTCTCTGTGTACAGTTGATAGTGTATAGTGCTCTCTGTATTCAGGTGATATCAGTGTATTGTGCTCTCTGTGTACAGGTGATATCAGTGTTTAGTACTCTCTGTGTACAGGTAATATCAGTGTTTAGTACTCTCTGTGTACAGGTGATATCAGTGTATGTTATTCTCTGTGTCAAGGTGATATGAGTGTATAGTGCTCTCTGTGTACAGGTAATATCAGTGTATAGTGCTCTCTGTGTACAGGTGATATCAGTGTATGGTATTCTCTGTGTACAGGTGATATCAGTGTATAGTACTCTCTGTGTACAGGTGATATCAGTGTATAGTGCTCTCTGTGTACAGGTGATATCAGTGTATAGTGCTCTCTGTGTACAGGTGATATCAGTGCATATTACTCTCTGTGTACAGGTGATATCAGTGTATAGTTTTCTGTGTACAGGTGATATCAGTGTATAGTGCTCTCTGTGTACAGGTGATATCAGTGTATAGTGCTCTCTCTGTACAGGTGATTTCAGTGTATAGTACTCTCTGAGTACAGGGGATATCAGTGCATATTACTCTCTGTGTACAGGTGATATCAGTGTATAGTTTTCTGTGTACAGGTGATATCAGTGCATAGTACTCTCTGTGTTCAGGCGATATCAGTGTATAGTTCTCTGTGTACAGGTGATATCAGTGTATACTATTCTCTGTGTACAGGTGATATCAGTGTATAGTGCTCTCTGTGTACAGGTGATATCAGTGTATACTATTCTCTCTATTCAGGTGATATCAGTGCATAGTACTCTCTGTGTACAGGTGATATCAGTGTATATTGCTATCTGTGCACAGGTGATATTAGTGTATAGTTCTCTGTGTACAGGTGATATCAGTGTATAGTATTCTCTGTATTCAGATGATATCAGTGTATAGTTCTCTGTATTTAGGTGATATCAGTGTATAGTGCTCTCTGTGTACAGGTGATATCAGTGTATAGTATTCTCTGTATTCAGGTGATATCAGTGTATAGTGCTATCTGTGCACAGGTGATATCAGTGTATAGTTCTCTGTGTACAGGTGATATCAGTGTATAGTGCTCTCTGTGTACAGGTGATATCAGTGTATACTATTCTCTCTATTCAGGTTATATCAGTGCATAGTACTCTCTGTGTACAGGTGATATCAGTGTATATTGCTATCTGTGCACAGGTGATATTAGTGTATAGTTCTCTGTGTACAGGTGATATCAGTGTATAGTATTCTCTGTATTCAGGTGATATCAGTGTATAGTGCTATCTGTGTACAGGTGATATCAGTGTATAGTATTCTCTGTGTACAGGTGATATCAGTGTATAGTATTCTCTGTATTCAGGTGATATCAGTGTATAGTGCTATCTGTGTACAGGTGATGTCAGTGTATAGTATTCTCTGTGTACAGGTGATATCAGTGTATAGTGCTATCTGTGTACAGGTGATATCAGTGTATAGTATTCTCTGTGTACAGGTGATATCAGTGTATGGTATTCTCTGTGTACAGGTGATATTAGTGTATAGTTCTCTGTGTACAGGTGATATCAGTGTATAGTATTCTCTGTATTCAGGTGATATCAGTGTATAGTATTCTCTACCCTCTATTCTGTACCCCTTACCTACCCCCTTTGGCATGAATAATTGATGCCATATCATTTCCTGGAAGACGGCCTGTTCATGTGCCTCATGTGGGCTCTTATAAATAACAGTACCTGCTGAATAATACATAATAGTGCTGACATTAACAGTGTCGCTGCTGGCCGGGCTCCCAGGTGTACAAAGGGCTTCTGATACAAACTCTGCACAATGTGATATCAGGGGTGCAAGGATTCAAGGATTAAAGGGCCTTTTTTCCGATGTGGATGTTTTTATTTTCTTTTGGATATTTTTTCCAGTGAGTAATAAGGAGCACTAATGCCCCCCTCACTCCTTCACCTGGGGTGGGGCTCCCAGATTCTGATAAGTTCTCCCACATTCCTCATAGGGGGCAGGATCTGGGGAAGAAGCCCATGTACTTCAACATGGGGGGCAGGGTGCCCTGCAAGGAGGGGAGTTTCTGCCCCCCCCTCCTTGTAAAGTTCCCCTAAATGTTGATAGACATGTGATCATGTGATGGGGGGGGGGGGGGCACGGCCCCTGCTCTCCCTTTCCTGGCCACCCAGGCTGCATGTTTGGATGAGGGGCTGCTTGGAATTTTAGGAAGAACCCCCCACTATTCCTTCCTGTTTTTTTTTCTTACTTCCTACTATACCAAAACTTCAAATGCAGCTTTAGGGCATTCATAAAAAAGGTTATGTGAAGCATTAAACCCACATAACCCCTCATAATGGGCACAGCAGGTGTACAGACCCAGGAACTCAGCACAGGGATGTTGGGAACCCCTCATAATGGGCACAGCAGGTGTACAGACCTGGGAACTCAGCACAAGGATGGTGGGAACCCCTCATAATGGGCACAGCAGTTGTACAGACCCAGGAACTCAGCACAGGGATGGTGGGAACCCCTCATAAAGGGCACAGCAGGTGTACAGACCCAGGAACTCAGCACGGGGATGGTGGGAACCCCTCATAATGGGCACAGCAGGTGTACAGACCCAGGAACTCAGCACAGGGATGGTGGGAACCCCTCATAATGGGCACAGCAGATGTACAGACCCAGGAACTCAGCACAGGGATGATGGGAACCCCTCATAATGGGCACAGCGGGTGTACAGACCCAGGAACTCAGCACAGGGATGATGGAAACCCCTCATAATGGGCACAGCGGGTGTACAGACCCAGGAACTCAGCACAGGGATGGTGGGAACCCCTCATAATGGGCACAGCAGGTGTACAGACCCTGTGAGGCTGGGGTTTGGATTTGGCAGAGGCCAATTGGAAAATATTGCCTGCCTCTCTGGACACAGAAACTATCCTGAGCCATCTGATGTTTGCTGTAGCTCTTAAAGTAGCGCCAATCATCATTTCTTTAAGATCTCACTACTCAGCGCCCCCCCTCGCCCCCATTAAGCGCAGAGTGACACATATGGCGGACGTCATTTTACAACCTCACACGTTACACAGGAAATGCTAATTCTACAATATTCTCATTAAATATTCAGGAGAAGATGTTATGTGGAGCAAACAAAATCCACCTTTGTAGAGCCTTCCTGCTAATACCTAAAGCCAATCCTCAGTTTATGGTTAAATATTTTAATAGCAGTGCCATGAATAATTCATGGGAGAAGGGAAAGGGGGATACGTGGCAGAAAACAGCGAGGAAGAGATTAGTATTTAAGAGTTCAGCCTAATGGTGGCGGCATTAACAAGGCACTGATCGATACGCGGAGCGCAGCGGAACGTGGGAGTCACCGCTATTCACACGCGTTAGATGGCGGAATGCGATTGTGAGATTCGAGGATCGGTACGGGGGAGGCGGTGGAAGAGTTTCACTAACGTTCAAATTGTGTTGTAAAAAATATTATTTTACTCATTTATGATATATCAAAGGGTCAGTCTGTCTAAAATTATATATATTTTATATATATTATTTTATAATTATTCTATTTTTTTTATTATAGTCATTGTATTAATTATATTTACCAATTATTGTTTTATTTATGAGAATGTTGTGATATTTATTTTATTTTGTTATTATGTCATTTATTTTTATAATTATTTTATTCTTTATTTTTTATAATAATAGTATTATTTATATTTTATGATTATTGTATTTTTTTTTGTTAATTATTGTAATATTTATATTATATATTTGGTGTATTATTTATATTATATCATTAATGATTTTTTTTATAATTATAATTATTATATAATTTATTTTTTATAACCATGGTATTATTTATATTATATGATTGATTTATTATTTATATTCTATAAGATCATTATTGTATTATTTATTTTGTATTATAATTATTGTATAATATATTTTTTAGTAATGATTGTATTATTTATATTATATACATGTAAGTTATATCCTTACTATATATTTATATAGTTATATATTGTATTGTTTATTGCTTATAATTTGTGAATTATTTATATTATATAATTATATACATGTAATTTATATGTTTGTGCATTCTAATTATTTAATTATCTCATATTATATTATTTATATTATATGATTGATGTATTATTTATATTATATAAAGTAATTATTGTATTATTTATTGTGTTTTATAATTATTGTATTATATATTTTTTTTAGTAATGATTGTGCTATATATATTATATACATGTAATTTATATCCTTACTATATGTATTCTAATTATATGATGTTATTATATTTATATTGCTATATATTTTATTGTTTATATTTAGTGTATTATTTATATTATGTAATTTATATGTTTACCACATGCATTCTAATTATTTAATTATCTTATATTATATTATTTATATTATATGATTGATGTATTATTTATATTCTATAAAGTAAGTATTGTATTATTTATTGTGTATTCTAATTATTGTATTATATATATTTTTTTTAAGTAATGATTGTGCTATTTATATTATATACATGTAATTTATATCCTTACTATATGTATTCTAATTATATGATGTTATTATATTTATATTGTTATATATTTTATTGTTTATATTTAGTGCATTATTTATATTATAATTTAATATAATTTTACTATATGTATTCTAATTATTTAATTATATTATATTACTGTATATTATATTAACCAAAGTACAAGTTCATCAAGTTCAACTGAAAAGCCATTAAAAGCCCCATGAATATAATTTTTCAGTTGAACTTGATTCAATTTTTTTTTTAACTCTATGTAACTACTGTATATAAATATAATATAATATTATAATTAGAATGCATATAGTAAACATATAAATGTATACAATTACATGTATATACATATTAAATATACTTTAAATAATACATTCATTATAAAAAATAAACAATACAATATATAACTATATAAATATAATAATATAATTAGAATACATATAGTAAGGATATACATTTCATGTATATAATTATTTAATATAAACAATACAATTATTATCAAAATAAATATTTACAACGGTATAATTAAAAAAAAAATGACAATAATTATAAAAACTAAGCAATACAATAGATATACAGTATCTCACGAAAGTAAGTACACCCCTCACATTTTTTGTAAATATTTTATTCTATCGTTTCATGTGACAACACTGAAGAAATGACACTTTGCTACAATGTAAAGTAGTGAGTGTACAGCTTGTATAACAGTGTAAATTTGCTGTCCCCTCAAAATAACTCACACAGCCATTAATGTCTAAACCGCTGGCAACAAAAGTGAGTACACCCCTAAGTGAAAATGTCCAAATTGGGCCCAAAGTGTCAATATTTTGTGTGGCCACCATTATTTTCCAGCACTGCCTTAACCCTCTTGGGCATGGAGTTCACCAGAGCTTCACAGGTTGCCACTGGAGTCCTCTTCCCCTCCTCCATGATGACATCACAGAGCTGGTGGATGTTAGAGGCCTTGCGCTCCTCCGCCTTCCATTTGAGGAGCCCCACAGATGCTCAATAGGGTTTAGGTCTGGAGATGCTTGGCCAGTCCATCACCTTTACCCTCAGCTTCTTTAGCAAGGCAGTGGTCATCTTGGAGGTGTGTTTGGGGTCGTTATGTTGGAATACTGCCCTGCGGCCCAGTCTCTGAAGGGAGTGGATGCTCTGCTTCAGTATGTCACAGTACATGTTGGCATTCATGGTTCCCTCAATGAACTGTAGCTCCCCAGTGCCGGCAGCACTCATGCAGCCCCAGACCATGACACTCCCACCACTATGCTTGACTGTAGGTAAGACACACTTGTCTTTGTACTTCTCACCTGGTTGCCGCCACACACGCTTGACACCATCTGAACCAAATAAGTTTATCTTGGTCTCATCAGACCACAGGACATGGCTCCAGTAATCCATGTCCTTAGTCTGCTTGTCTTCAGCAAACTTTGCAGGATTTCTTGTGCATCATCTTTAGAAGAGGCTTCCTTCTGGGACGACAGCCATGCAGACCAATTTGATGCAGTGTGCGGCGTATGGTCTGAGCACTGGCAGGCTGACCCCCCAGCCCTTCAACCCCTGCAGCAATGCTGGCAGCACTCATACATCTATTTCCTAAAGGCATCCTCTGGATATGACGCTGAGCACTCAACTGCTTTGGTTGACCATGGTGAGGCGCTGTTCTGAGTGGAACCTGTCTTGTTAAACCGCTGTATGGTCTTGGCCACCGTGCTGCAGCTCAGTTCCAGGGTCTTGGCAATCTTCTTATAGCCTAGCCCATCTTTATGTAGAGCAACAATTTCAGATCCCCACATGACACCGGGGAGGGAAAATGGCTAATTGGGCCCAATTTGGACATTTTCACTTAGGGGTGTACTCCCTTTGTTGCCAGCGGTTTAGACATTAATGGCTGTGTGTTGAGTTATGTTGAGGGGACAGCAAATTTACACTGTTATACAAGCTGTACACTCACTACTTTACATTGTAGCAAAGTGTCATTTCTTCAGTGTTGTCACATGAAAAGATAGAATAAAATATTTACAAAACTGTGAGGGGCGTACTTACTTCTGTGAGATACTGTATTTTGTATAACTTGCTTAGAGCTCAAAGGGCCTATTCACATGTATGTGTTGGCATGCGCAGTTTTGCGCGTTCCTTCGACCAATACTTTCCAGGTCCAATTGCGTTCCCGCTGTGCGTTTAGACACGTGTGTTGCATCATGGCAGCCCATTGAAGTCGATGCAATGAAATGCTCCCAAAATGCGACACGCGTGCGTCGGTTTTCCTCCCTTCCTGCCCATCATAGCCCCTTCCGCTTCTGGGAGTGTGTAATTACTGCCAGTGCTGGCCCAGCTCCTCCACCCCTCCCTTCACACCTTGTTTACATAGCTGCCAATGAAGTGCGAAGAGGAATAGTATAGAGTGACATCTCTGAGTCTATGGCATCACATCCAAGATGGCGGCACCCGGGGTTTTCGGGTTTCTACACAAGGGAGGATGGAATATATAATCCACTATGGCTGATTGAACAAGCTGAGGAAACTCAGATCGAACACAGTGGAACATCCAATTTCCAATCAATCCGATTGCCTGATGGGGGATCTCGTTATTGATGAATTGCTCTTTGATCGTTATAATTATTTCCAATGTGTTCAATCTATTTCAATGGATTAAAGTTTGCCAATCAATATCATTTTGTTAATTGAAGGCCGCCTTTGCTTTTTGAATCCCTCGTCATTGTATCAGCCAATCATCACAATCTGATCGATCGTAGTTGATATCTCCTGGAAAATGTGTATGGACAACATTACAGAAAAGAAGTAAGGATGAACCTCCAGTTGCAAGGATGAGGGACATCCAACTCTCCTTCCCTTTCCTACAGGACAAAGGGCCAAGGTGGAGCTCAGCTTCAGTCATTCCCAAGAGTTAAAAAGAAAATCTGTAAAGAGACAAAGGATTCCCTTAGTCCCAGGGGGTCTGTCCGCCTCCAGTCTGGGGATAATTGGTTTACATGTGGGTGTCTGGCTTACAATGTACAGAAGTCACTGAGGGCCTTTCATGTTGGAAGTCCCGGAGGAGAAGATCTGGAAGGAAATGACAACTTGATGAGGACGTGTGTCCCACCATGACCTCTCTGGTTGTGTGTCAGCGGCTCTGTCATACGCCTATCACTCAATCCATGACCCTGTTCAGATACAGGCTGCCCATATTCATCAGGTTGGGGGCATTGTTCCCCTGGGCCAGTACTAATATTGGATATGTTGGTCTGGTGGCACCATTCATTGATCAGACCTGCAGTCAGAGACACACGTGAGGACACATGTCCCACCATGACCTTTCTGGTTGTGTGTCACCGGCTACGTCATATAATGCTTATCACTCAGTCCATGACCCTGTTCATGTACTAGCCTAGCTGCCCATATTTGTCAGGTTGGGCTGGTGGCATTGCCCCCCTGGGCCAGTACTAATATTGGATATGGTGGTCTGGTGGCACCATTCATTGATCAGATCTGCAGTCAGTGATTCACGTGACGACGTGTGTCCCGCCATGATCTGGTTGTGTATCAGTGGCTCCATAATACAACGCCTATCACTCAATCCATGACCCTGTTCAGATACTGGCTGCCCATATTCATCAGGTTGGGCGTGGGGCATTGTTCCCCTGGGCCAGTACTAATATTGGATATGTTGGTCAGGTGGCACCATTCATTGATCAGACCTGCAGTCAGTGACACACGTGAGGACACATGTCTCACCATGACCTTTCTGGTTGTGTGTCAGCGGCTCTGTCATACAACGCCTATCACTCAGTCCATAACCCTGTTCATGTACTAGCTGGCAACATTTGTCAGGTTGGGCTGGTGGCATTGCCCCCCTGGGCCAGTACTAATATTGGATATGTTGGTCTGGTGGCACCATTCATTGATCAGATCTGCAGTCAGTGATACACATGAAGACGTGTGTCCGCCATGACCTATCTGGTAGTGTGTCATCGGCTACGTCATACAACACTTATCACTCTGTCCATGACCCTGTTCAGATACAGGCTGCCCATATATTCATCAGTTTGGGGGCATTGTTCCCCTGGGCCAGTACTAATATTGGATATGTTGGTCTGGTGGCACCATTCATTGATCAGATCTGCAGTCAGTGATACCCATGAGAACGTGTGTCCCACCATGACCTCTTTGGTTGTGTGTCAGCGGCTCTGTCATACAACGCCTATCACTCAGTCCATGACCCTGTTCAGATACTGACTGCCTATATTCATCAGTTTGGGGGCATTGTTCCCCTGGGCCAGTACTAATATTGGATATGTTGGTCTGGTGGCACCATTCATTGATCAGACCTGCAGTCAGTGACACACGTGAGGACACATGTCCCACCATGACCTTTCTGGTTGTGTGTCATCGGCTACGTCATACAACACTTATCACTCTGTCCATGACCCTGTTCATGTACTAGCTGCCCATATTTGTCAGGTTGGGCTGGTGGCATTGTTCCCGTGGGCAAGTACTAATATTACATATGTTGGTCTGGTGGCACCATTCATTGATCAGATCTGCAGTCAGGGATACACCTGAGTACGTGTGTCCACCATGACCTATCTGGTTGTGTATCAGTGACTCCATAATATGTCTATCACTCAGTCCATGACCCTGTTCAGAGGGCATTGTCCCCCTGAACCAGTACTAATATTGGATATGTTGGTCTGGAGACACCATTCAGCCACTGATCAGACCCACAATCAGTGGCACAGGGTGGGCATTATAGGTACCTGCTTCCCATTCAGAACTGCACACCTGGCAAAGGGAAGTCTTTGATCACCAACTTTCTTAGGGGTAATGAGACGCCATGTGACGCAATGCCGAGAGATGCAAAGGAAGCTGATCCTGAAGATGTGAAATCCGTCACAATGAACCATGCAAGGATACCTGAACTAGCTGCTGACCAAGAAGGAGCTGGGTTTGGTCTGAACCCAGTTTGTCAGAACCTGTGGGAAGCCGTCACATGATTGCATCCCTAACTGAGCACTCAGCTGCGACTGGGGCATTCCCCTCCCTGCAAATACATGTACAGGAAGGGGTGGGGATGCTTGTGATGTCATTGACCTAATATGGCCAAGTGGCTCGAGCAGGTCAATGACATTGTTAAGGTGGGAAGAAGCCGCGGCATTACATATTGGGCTTAGATGGGCTCTATGGATGCCGACACCGTTATCTCAGTAGATCACCAGTGCACTACCATTGGCACATAGAGAGACACTGTAAGTTACTTTATGGGGTTGCAGATCAATGACATTGACCAAATCTGGACATGTGAACAAAGGGCTGCTGTTAGAAATCACGGGGGCCCCATACAGCCGACTTGACAGGGACCCCCCCCCCGCGCCAAAAGACACTGACGACATAGATTTATCAGTCCTTTTCCCTGCAGCCTCAGCTGCACAGATGAATAAATAGGAAGCACTCTGAGGCTTCCTGCTCATTCACAAGCTGAAGCATCGTGAACACAGTTACTATGCTTCAGTGATGAATGGACACAGGAATGATTGGTACCGATCGCTCACTGTGTTCATTCAGGAAAGGAAGGGGCCAGTAAATTAAATATTTACCGGCCCCTTCCCCATCTCTCCATTCTGAAACATCCTCGTGTGACCATAGTAGCTGCCGAAGGGAGAAGAAGGAAACCCGCAGTGCTGCGGGGAAAAGGGGCACACAGGGCGGCCTGGACAGCAGATGGAAGGGGCTCATGTGCTAGAACTAATCCCACTGCAGTGCAGCCGGAGGGAGAGAGAGGAGGGGAAGCTGGCAGCTCTGCAGGGGGGAGGCAGAGGAGGATTGGTGTCTTCAATAAGACAGTACAACCGGGCATCCTGATTAGCAGGTGCCCGCCCCCCCCCCTTTGAACTGATGAGGCCCGGGCCCAGTACAGGAGGGCTGGCTGTACTGCCTTCTCAGCGGCCCTGTGTAAAAATATCAGGTCAATGATGCATTGAGCAACCATGCCTTATTGTTTCATTTCCTCAAACCCTGAAGAAGGAAGTTAAAGACCCTGAAACGCATTGGCTTTATAATGAATGCCATTGGAATAAACATGTATTTGCACCTGAATATTATAGGATGGTCCTTCATTTCTAGATTCACACCTAAGGCGATCATGAAAAACCTTTGGGGTGTATAAGCCGCCAGCTTCACCGTCATCATGGGCGGAACTTGAGGAGTCGCAATGGTGACCCTGCCCATGTTCCAAGGGGCCCATGCATTCTTCTTGTCATATGATTAGATCAATGGTGATCTATCCAACGATTGCAGGCAAGTGACAGGTAGATCACATTCCATCCAAACGGACCCCCGGGACCTGGACAGGAAGCGGCATTTACTGGAACCGATCCCCTCTATGTTCCTCCTGAAGCAGCTGAAAGCCAGCTTCTGCTCCTCTCCCAGTCAATAACATGTATCAGAATTCGACGCGTTTCGGAGAGAAGTGCCTATTACATGTTATTGGGTGTCATCTGTGCCTATCCAGGGCCACCGGATGAAGCTATGATTGAAGCTCCTTCTGTTTTATGCTATGCGTCTAATACACTTCTGTGTTTGTGAGTATAATGGTTTGCCATTTATATTAAATGGTGCCCATGGTAATGCTCTAGCCTGGCACTCCCTTTTTGCCATATTAATAATAATAAATAATAAACCTCCAGGTTCCAGTGCCATTCATCCACTTCCCCAAGCATCACAATAAACTGTAACTTTGCAGAAGACCCACCTTTCACCATGCCAGTCAATACGGCACCATGCCAGTCAATATGGCACCATGGCACCCTTCGCTTGGCACTCATTAGCCCATAGAAATGCAATCACAGACCCGGAAGAAACAAATAAAACAATGGCTGATATTAAGGATCTCATTGCTTTTCTAAAGTGGCTACAAGCGTTATGATCCGGTGTCTCAGTCGGCGAGCGCCGCGTGCGGTTTTATCGGTTTGGCATTGAACACATTCAGCTGAAAATGGCTTTTTGTTATATCTCTTCTTTATTCTTCATCTAATCTATCAGCAGACTTGTCATATTCCCGCTGTGACCGATGACCTTTGTCATATACAACGTCTCAGCAACTGATTCTTCTATTTCCATATCTGATCAAATAATTCACACTTTATTTCCTGGTCCACATACCCAGCTTTGTGATTTTACAGGATCCTCAGATAAAGAATGCAAGATAAAAAATAACCTTCAATGGGGAGAACAAGGAGGGGACACCATGAAGATAAGTAAAACTTATTAGGGTCCTAAGGCTGTAACCCCCAACACAGGGAGAAATGTATGGAGCAACTCTGTACAGCACTGTGGTATATGTCAGAGCCATATAAATGTATAATAATAATAGTGTGTGACTGTGGGGGGACATTAGAGTGTAAGCTCCTCTGGTACAGAAACCGATGTGACTGGCTGAGTGTTCTCTGTACAGCACTGCAGTATATGTCAGAGCTATATAAATGTATTATAATAATAGTGTGTGACTGTGGGGGGACATTAGAGTGTAAGCTCCTCTGGTACAGAGACTGATGTGACTGGCTCAGTGCTCTCTGTACAGCACTGCTGTATATGTCAGAGCTATATAAATGTATAATAATAATAGTGTGTGACTGTGGGGAGGGGGGGACATTAGAGTGTAAGCTCCTCTGGTACAGAGACTGATGTGACTGGCTCAGTGTATACATGTATAATAATAATAGTGTCTATTATTATAAGTCACACATTCTGAAGGTATAACCCCACATTTAGGGAAGAACCCGCCTTGTTGGTGGCGATGGTGGGAGCGTCCTGGGGGCAGATTAGCCGCACAACCTGTGATCTGTCCGCCATCTGGAGTCAATGTGTCTGCTGCTCTCACCTTTAACAATTTATAGGAAAACAAGTCAGGAATCACGTTTTCTTTATCCTCATTTGATGTAAGAGACAAAGCCCGGGGGCAGACAGACCTCCATGTGAGGGTCCATGGAAGACGAGAAGGACTATTAGCCCACCTGCTCGGCAGCCCATTACCCTTCTTGTTTGTTTAGCGCCTTTGCTGCCCTTTTCAAAGGCGCTGAAGCGGCCGGCACTCTGTGGCGTGACGCGGCAAAATTGATCGG
>BLSH010269210.1:306783-317959 GCA_018402905.1 Glandirana rugosa
TCCAGACTAGTAACCCTATCCACCAGACTGCTCTACGTCAGACCACCTATCCCAATGATCAGACCTCTACGTCAGACCACCTATCCCAATGATCAGACCTCTACGTCAGACCACCTATCCCAATCACCAAAGTACAGAAAAAATGATACAGAAAATATGATTCATATCTGCTACATATGCAGTCATGTCAGGCAGGTTAGGCTGTGCTTGTACTAAAGAAAGGCCAACTCAAAGTGTAGTGTTCACCCTAAAAACAATGTTGACTTCAACCCTAGCATCAACCCTAAAGGTGACCTTATACTAACACTAACTCCAACCCTAATGGTAACCTTCTATGCCTAGTGGAAAGCCTAACCCTAGCACTAACCCTAATGGTAACCTTCTATTACCCCTAACTCCAACCCTAAAAGTAACGCTAAGCCTACTGGAAAGCCTAACCCTAGCACTAACCCTAAGCTGAAAAATAATGCTAACCCTAACCATAAAACCAATCCTCATGGTAACTCTAACTCTAACCCTAAATATGTTAACTTTAATCCTAGCGCTAACAGTAACCCAGCACTAATTCTAACACCAACCCCAACTCTAAAGCTCTAACCCTAACTTTGACCATACCTTTAACACTCTAACCCTAAAATAATACTAACCCTAATGGAAACCTAACTTTTGCCCTACCCTTAAAATAATGCTAATGCTATTCTAGCACCAATGCTAATAATGACCCATTGTAATTCTAACATTAACCCTTAAAATAATACCAACAACCCTAATGGTAACCCTAGAGATAATGCTAACACTTTAACCCTAACTGTAACCCTAACACTCTAATCCTAACTTTATTATACTACTCCTAACTCTCACACTCTAACCCTAACTCCAACTTTAACACCCTAACTCCAACTCTAACACTCTAACCCTAACTCCAACTTTAACACTCCAACCCTAACTCTAACACTCTAACCCTAACACTAACTAACACTCTAACCCTAACACTAACTCTAACACTCTAACCCTAACTCTAACACTCCAACCCTAACTCTAACACTCCAACCCTAACTCTAACACTCTAACCTTAACTCCAACCCTAACACTGTAACCCTAACTCCAACACTCTAACCCTAACTCCAACTCCAACACTCTAACCCTAACTCCAACACTCTAACCCTAACTCCAACTCTAACACTCTAACCCTAACTCCAACTCTAACACTCTAACCTTTACTCCAACTCTAACACTCTAACCCTAACTCCAACTCTAGCACTCTAACCCTAACTCCAACACTCTAACCCTAACTCCAACTCTAACACTCTAACCCTCTAGTATCGTTCCTATGGTGATATACAATATGATATTTCAGATTTTGTAGATTCAATAAAATTTGTAACAAAATTTTAACACTTGATTGTGACTATGCTCATCACTGAGGTTTCTCCCATAAAATCCCTCTATCTGTGTCTCAAACTGTACTGTTGACCCTATCAGTTTGTTGAGACGAGCTTTATCTTATCAAACAAATTTGGCACGGAGACTTACCTCATCATTTTGAAATTAATTTTTCACTAAACTGGTTTATATTACCATATATTTCTCTAACACTCTAACCCTAACTCCAACTCTAACACTCTAACCCTAACTCTAACACTCTAACCCTAACTCCAAATCTAACACTCTAACCCTAACCCCAACTCTATCAATCGAACCTTAACTCTAATTTTCTAACCCTAACTCCAACTCCAACACTCTAACCCTAACCCCAACTCTATCAATCGAACCTTAACTCAAATTTTCTAACCCTAACTCCAACTCTAACACTCTAACCCTAACTTCAAATCTAACACTCTAACCCTAACACCAACTCTATCAATCGAACCTTAACTCAAATTTTCTAACCCTAACTTCAAATCTAACACTCTAACTCTAACTTTCTAACTGTAACTTCAACTCTAACACTCTAACCCTAACTCCAACTCGAACACTCTAACCCTAACACTAACACTCTAACCCTAGCACTCTAACCCTAACACTAACACTCTAACCCTAACACTCTAACCCTAACACTCTAACCCTAACTCTAATACTCCAACCCTAACTCCAACAGTCTTAGTTAGTTAGTAACTCTAACACGCTAACCCTAACTCTAACACTCTAATTCCAACCCTAAAACTCTAACCCCAACTCAAACACTCTTACTCTAACACTCTATACCTACCATTCTAAACCTACCTCCAACTCTCACACTCTAACTCCAACTCTAACTCTAACTCCAACTTTAAAGCCCCATACACACTATACAATTTTCTGTAGACTTTTGTCTTCAGATTTACCAAAACCATATAGTATGAGGTCTAACCTTATACGTTTCAATTTTTATGCAATCGGGCAGGCCCTTGCACTACATGGTTTTGGTAAACCTGAAGGCAAAAGTCTACAGAAAATTGTATAGTGTGTATGGGGCTTTACACTCTAACTCCAACTTTAACCCTACTCCAACCCTAACTCTACCACTTTAACACTTGCTCTAACTCTAACACTTTAACCCTAAAACCAACCCTAATGGTGGCCCTAATGTTTACCCTAATTCTAACCCTTATTATGTAACTTTAACCCTTGTGCTAACTCTAACACTCTACACCTAACTCTAACACTACACCTAACTCTAACACTAAACCTAACACTCTACACCTAACTCTAACACTCTACACCTAACTCTAACACTACACCTAACTCTAACACTAAACCTAACACTCTACACCTAATTCTAACACTCTGCACCTAACTCTAACACACCAACCCTAACTATTTGTTTATTAACAAAGCCATGTACTCTAAGCTCATAACCCTGAGCATTGCTGCATGATGATTACAGACTGATTTTGATGTAAAAAATATATATATCTTTTTTGGTGGGGGTGGGGGGTCAGAATCACTGGTTCATGCTCACTTGAAGGACAATCGATGGGAGGTTTGTATATGAAGATGAAATAAGAAAGGGCTGCATGTAAAGATGTGAAAGTCAGATAAAATACGACATTTATTTACAACGCTTACTTGACATTGCTGCACGCTGGAAATCATGTGACCACTACGGAGGCGGTTTGTGCTGTCAGCCATTCGATGCATTATGACTGACACAAGCGGTAAGCCGGACGGGGCGCTGGGCTCCTAATGGAGGCGCTCGGTGTCTCTGTGGCTCAGGAAGAGCTTGGAATAGGTGGCGGTACTGACTCATCTGTCCCGGGCAATGAAGGGAAATGCAGGAGACAGACCACATGCAGTCAATAGTGACCACATGCTGACACGGGGTATTAATATCGGCAATCTATCTCACACCATTAGCGAAGGATCGGGCGTTCCAGGCTCCATTATGTCAGCGGTAATGAAGGCTGAGCTATAATGATAAATGTCTGGGCTGAGATTCCATCTAGAGTTACCCTGCAAAATGCTGATCAGAGTATTACTAGTGCAATTATCAGAGGGGAGCACTGAGTTCCCCGGGTCTGTACACCTGCTGTGCCCAATATGAGGGGTTTCCACCATCCCTGTGCTAAGTTCCCAGGTCTGTCCACCTGCTGTACCCATCATGAGGGGTTCCCACCATCCCTGTGCTGAGTTTCCAGTTCTGTACACCTGCTGTGCCAATCATGAGGGGTTTCCACCATCCCTGTGCTGAGTTTCCAGTTCTGTACACCTGCTGTGCCCATTATGAGGGGTTTCCACCATCCCTGTGCTGAGTTCCTGGGTCTGTACACCTGCTGTGCCCATTATGAGGAGTTCCCACCATCCCTGTGCTGGGTTCCGGGTCTGTACACCTGCTGTGCCCAATATGAGGGGTTTCCACCATCCCTGTGCTAAGTTCCCAGGTCTGTCCACCTGCTGTACCCATCATGAGGGGTTCCCACCATCCCTGTGCTGAGTTTCCAGTTCTGTACACCTGCTGTACCCATCATGAGGGGTTCCCACCATCCCTGTGCTAAGTTCCCAGGTCTGTACACCTGCTGTGCCCATTATAAGGGATTTCCACCATCCCTGTGCTGAGTTCCCGGGTCTGTACACCTGCTGTGCCCATTATGAGGGGTTCCCACCACCCCTGTGCTGAGTTCCTGGATCTGTACATCTGCTGTGCCCATTATGAGGGGTTCCCACCATCCCTGTGCTGAGTTCCCGGGTCTGAACACCTTCCAATAAGAACCCAGGGGTTGATTCAGCCAATTAAGCTCCACCTATAACTAAAATATCACTTTTGGGCGGATGACCCCCGCCACATTCCCTCCCCCACCCAGGACATGCAGCAAACATCTGCTCTCATAAAGGCTTAGATATTATACTAAGGTGAAGAAGAGTGATTGCAAACCTCCAGGACAAGGCTTGTAAAGTGATAGGGAGTCTCTCTGTGTAGGGGGCGGAGCTCCATGGCAGACGGAGACAAATAATGAGTTTTAGATGGTGCAAAGGATCAAAAGGTGGATGCCTGGGGCCAAACAGAGCCCATACTATGTGATACATGGTGACACATCAGCCCCGCCCCCCAAGTCATATACAAGCAGCAGGGTGCAGGATACATGGGGGGGGGGGGAATCATTTTAAGCATCTGTTTTTGACATTCTTTCACCTCTGATCCCCTCTCCCTGCCTCCCAGGCTATTTTCAATGACTTCCTATAAAATTAGGAATGCGGCCGGTAACCCATGGCTTGCCGTAGAGGTCCCCGCCCAGCATCAGAGGGGTTAAATCCCAACATCATAGGCAAACAGGTGTGCAGACCCAGACTCTGTCATTTATTTCTCCCCGTCCTTTATTAACCTCTGACCTGGTGCATTATGGCCCCCAAAGAGGCAGCTGGGGGGACCAGAGGTCGCCTTTTAAGTGGCAAGGAGGGGAGGAGCTTTTTTTTTTTATACACCCACTTGAAAGGGGGCGACTTCAAACTGATATCTCCACCGTCAGCTGAGAAATATGTCAATTAGGACTTTCAGTCAAAACTTCACAAGAGTTTACAGCCGCCATACTGCGATGTGAGTTGTTAGGTATTGTCCCCTTGGTGTAAGGTATTTCTTTTTTTGCATTGATACAACTGCCCTATGGCAGCGCTTAGCTCCCTGTGCCTTTTTTTGAACAGTAGTTTGCCTGTTAGCCCTAAAAATGACCAGAATTTACCAAAAAGTTTAGCCTTATCAACCCCAACCCCCAACTTTATCCCCATGGAATTCGATGGGATTTACCTCTAGGCTCAGGTTCATTGGATTTTTAACAAGATTTCCAGGCAGGGCCACATTCCGCCACATAATGTGCTTGGGCCCGTCCCTTTTTTTGGCTTGTGGATGCACAAGGAGGGCCCATTGAAAAATCAATGGGCATACCCGCATGCAAAAATGCATGTTCAACTTTGAACAAGCCCAAATATCTGGGAGCTTTGGAAGACTTACCAACGTTATTGTCCCAGAAAATGGGACAATGTTTACCCTGCCTACAGTCTCCATTTTGCCCATTCACTTTCCAGGTGGGTACACCCAAATCACTCCCACTTTACAGTTTGGTCCTGCCTAGACCCCTGCCACTAAATATATGGTGAATGCCTATCATGTGTCACTTTACAGGTTGGTCCCTCCCAGCACCTAAACATGCAGGGGTTACCCACTCCCTGTGCTGGGCCAATGATGATCCTTGCAGAGCTTTCGTAGGACAGCAGGAGCAAGGGAGAGTGGATGGTTGTATTTGCAAACTTGCTTGAGGTGTGTTTCAAGAGCATTCACTCTCTAAACCTTGTTACACAAAGACAGCTGACATTGGAGGCCCCCCATCCCATGGAGCTCTGAAGGGCCTACAACAGGTGGTGAATGACTTGGGATGTTCATTAAAATTTTAAAGGTATAATTATTGACGAGTCACTGGCAGGCTGAATCATCCATTAGGACTCCAAAAGTCCCAACTCCACCCAAAGGATAAGCCCTTATATCTCTGCTTGTAGGGGGGAATTCACCCATATGTTGAGCCTCTGACTTTCCCTGTTGGGAGAATTCACCCAAATGTTGATCCTCTGCCTCCCCTATAGGGAGAATTCACCCAAATATTGAGCCTCTACCTCTCCCTGTTGGGAGAATTCACCAAAATGTTGAGCGTCTGCCTCTCCTTGTTGGGAGAATTCACCCAAATGTTGAACCTCTGCCTCTCTCTGTAAGGATAATTCACCCAAATGTTGAGCCTCTGCCCCTCCCTATAGGGGGGGATTCACCCAAATGATGAACCTCTGCCCCTCCCTATAGGGAGAATTCACCCAAATGTTGAGACTCTGCCCATCCCTGTAGGGAGAATTCACCCAAATGTTGAGTCTATGCCCCTCCCTGTAGGGAGAATTCACCCAAATGTTGAGCTTTTGCCCCGCCCGTGGGGGGGATTCACCCAAATGTTCAGCCTCTGCCCCTGCCTGTAGGGAGAATTCACCCAAATGTTCAGCCTCTGCCATTCCCTGTAGGGAGAATTCACCCAAATGTTGAGTCTTTGCCTCTCCCTGTAGGAAGAATTCACCCAAATGTTGAGTCTATGCCCCTCCCTGTTGGGAGAATTCACCCAAATGTTGAGTCTATGCCCCTCCCTGTTGGGAGAATTCCCCCAAATGTTGAGTCTATGCCCCTCCCTGTTGGGAGAATTCACCCAAATGTTGAGTCTATGTCCCTCCCTGTTGGGAGAATTCACCCAAATGTTGAGTCTCTGCCCCTCCCTTTTGGGAGAATTCACCCAAATGTTGAGTCTATGCCCCTCCCTGTTGGGAGAATTCACCTAAATGTTGAGCCTCTGCCTCTCCCTGTTGGGAGAATTCACTCAAATGGGGAGACTCTGTTCCTCCCTGCAGGGAGAATTCATCCAAATGCTGAGCCTCTCCCCGTAGGGAGAATTCACCCAAATGTTGAGCCTCTGAACCTCCCTGTAGGAAGAATTTGCCCAAATGACAGAAGCCACCAGAGCTGTAGTCCACCAGAATTCAACAAACAGATATATCAGTTTTAGATGGACCTCGGGTAGCGAGTCAGGAATGTACGGCTGAACGCCTGTCCCGCGAATCTCCTTCCCGCTATCTGTCGTGCAATGTCTAATAACCGGCGTTAATCATTCAATTTCTCATGAAAAGATTATATCCTGTACTTTCAGCAGATGTCCTGTATATAGCCGCTAGATAAGAGCAATTTGCTGCTCCTGATATTCCTCTCTATCAGTCTGTTTTCTGCCATCAGTCAGGATTTACGTGGTTGGGACACTTTTATCATTGATCAACAGAGCCCAATATATTGGGGATGTCACATGGATCTCTATTGCCAACTTGAAGAAACCTAGAGGACCTGTTTTAGAAAAAGCTTTAGGACTCCTTCACATTTCTGCATACGCATGATTATGACGTGATATCGCACGCAACAACCCGCTGTCCATGCGCAATGCCATTTATGTTCAATGATACCCCAATGTGCATTCACAGCCAAAGCAAATGCAGCTGCCTTGAATCCCACCACTATAATCCCTTCCTTCCTATATCAAGAAAGTTGTGGCAGCACAACTTAGGACCCACCGGCATCCCACCACATGTGTGTTGTGGCAGTACAGCATAGGGCCCACTGGCATCCCACCACATGTGTGTTGAGGCAGTACAGGATGGGACCCACCGCCATCCCACCACACATGTGTTGTGGCAGTACAGCAAAGGACCCACTGGCATCCCACCACATGTGTGTTGTGGCAGTACAGCATAGGGCCCGCCGGCATCCCACCACATGTGTGTTGTGGCAGTACAGCATAGGGCCCACTGGCATCCCACCACATGTGTGTTGTGGCAGTACAGCATAGGGCCCACCGGCATCAAACCACATGTGTGTTGTGGCAGTACAGCATAGGGCCCACTGCCATCCCACCACATGTGTTGTGGCAGTACAGCATATGACCCACTGGCATCCCACCACATGTGTGTTGTGGCAGTACAGCAAAGGACCCACTGGCATCCCACCACATGTGTGTTGTGGCAGTACAGCATAGGACCCACTGGCATCTCACCACATGTGTGTTGTGGCAGTACAGCAAAGGACCCACTGGCATCCCACCACATGTGTGTTGTGGCAGTACAGCAAAGGACCCACTGGCATCCCACCACATGTGTGTTGTGGCAGTACAGTATAGGACCCACCGCCATCCCACCATATGTGTGTTGTGGCAGTACAGCAAAGGACCCACTGGCATCCCCCCACATGTGTGTTGTGGCAGTACAGCAAAGGACCCACTGGCATCCCACCACATGTGTGTTGTGGCAGTACAGTATAGGACCCACCGCCATCCCACCAGATGTGTGTTGTGGCAGTACAGCAAAGGACCCACTGGCATCCCACCACATGTGTGTTGTGGCAGTACAGCAAAGGACCCACTGGCATCCCACCACATGTGTGTTTTGGCAGTACAGTATAGGACCCACCGCCATCCCACCACATGTGTGTTGTGGCAGTACAGTATAGGACCCACCGCCGTCCCACCACATGTGTGTACAGCCACCATCAACAGGCTATAAAACACATGCTGCCAAAACAATGAAGGCCTTGGGTGATGTCAGCAACCACACGAAAGGACCCTTATATCAAGAAAGTTGACCACAGCTGATGTACAGTATGCCATTGAATTAAATGACGGAGTCATTGTATGGCAATAGTACAATCCGATGAAATAACCCTACAGCAGGCAAAGGACAGAGCCAACCAGGGGTGGAAGGGTTAACCCAGGGAGGTGACTCTGGAGAGGAGCCAGGTAATAATATGTGAGGGCACTTCTATTAAATCAATCCTGCGGGGACGGCACACTCAGAAGGACAAAGTCAATGAAATGACATCCAGCTTAGTGCACATATCTGCAGCAATTACTATTCCTATTTTTATAGAGTACACAATGTACACAGGAGTGCAAAGTCCAGGCAGCCCAGATGTCATCGGCGCGAGGATATCAAGGACGCCACACTCCGCTCTCATCTGCCGCGTCTGCAGAGGGCTCTACAGCAACGTGCAATGGAAGGGCAGGAATGCCAAAAACTGGCGGCAGCGTCGGGCCTCAGCCACAACAGCTATGAGGTTTCATGTCACTAAAAAGAAAACTAAAGGGTCAGTCCGCCGAAAAGTGATATTTTAGTAATAGGTGGAACATGGGGAGCTAGGTCCCTGGCTTCTTGTTAGATTGGTGAGATCTCCCTGCTGTAATGTCTGGCAGGCTTCCTGCCCACCTTGGGTGTCCCCGCCAATGTTGGTAAAGCAACTTCTCTCTCATGCTGCAATGGAAAAATATCAAACATCATAGGTGTGCTCAGCCTATTGCATTAGGGTGTGCAAATCTAAGCTCAAACACACATGTGTGCATTCATATATATATATATATACTGTATATATATGGCAGTAGAGCAGGTGGACAATGTCTGCAGGGCAGAGATTGGTGTCAGCAGAGCAGTGAACGGTGTCAGAAGTTTATTTTTATTATTTTTTATTATAAGTTTTGTACAATCTATTATTTTTTACAATACTTTTTTTACAATAATTTTTTTTTTTTTTTAAGGAGCCCCATTGTGGGGCTTTTGTGAAATATCAGGGGTCTACACAGACCCCTGATATCTCACTTTTGAGACAGAGAAAGGGAATGAGAACAGAGATTCCCAATCCCTTTCTCTGCAGCCTAGCTCTGTGCAGCACAGGCACATCTGGCACACCCTGTGCTCACGCCTATGCCAAGCATAAAGTCTTCCTGTGCTGAAGATGTGATTTGCCTTCATGCTTGTTCCAGGTCAGCGACTCAGAAAGTGCAGAAGTCATAGGATTAGGCTATTGGCATTATCAGGTCTTCTTTGCCATCTGTGACACCGGATATGAGATTCAACCTCACTTCCTGTCCCGGGGACAGGGGTGTCAAGCAGGACAGGAAGTGACAAACCGCAATGGACACCTGACTGTAGTTATGTCTTCCTTTCTAGTCCCACTTTAACCCCTTCTTACCCAGCCCTAACATTCCTTTAACTGGGCTATTATGCCTGGGAAGGTCTCCTTGATCATGTGACCGCTGTGATTGGCTGTGGTCACATGATCAGGAGCCGGTCCCGCCAGCTTCCAATCATTACTATAGACTGGGAGTTGTCTTTGACGGCTCGGTCACTGTGCTGGGAGCGCACTCTAGACACCAAAACCTCAACCGCCCATTGAAGAATAAGTGCAAATCTTAACCCCTTCCTGTTCATCCCTGGCATCCTTTTACCTGGCCGTTATGCCCAGAGGGCAGGACAGTCTGCTCTGTCATGTGACCCCTGTGATTGGCTGTCACAGTGGTCACATGATCAGGAGCCAATGCCGCCAGCTTACAATCATTACTGACAGCTCAGCCACTGTGCTGGGAGCACGCTCTAGGCGCAGAAACCTTGGCCACCCTGCATTAAAGCCTGCTCTCTTTGCTGCCACACCTATGCATTACATGGACAGTAAGAGGTTAATGTCCTTTAATGGGCGCAGCGGGCAGCTTTGTCCTGTGACATCGTGCCGTGCCTGTGGTCGGGACGCAGTCAGGTGGCTGATCACCAGAAAGCAGAAGTGGCGCAGACAGTCAGCATTCTCCCACAGTACCCGTCTGGTCTTGAGAACCCATGCGGGGGCCCCAGTGATGCCCCCCCCCATTCCTTGCAGGTAGTGAGAGGGTTAAAACATAGATGGTGATCTCGCGGTCACCAGACCTCGTCTAATGTTCCCGTATCACGGTGCAGCAATAAGCAGCGCGCCTATAAACATTTCATGAAGCTCTTTCTGCTGTTAATAAGTTAATGTTTACATTATCCCGGCTATGGACGCATCATATGGACGCAGGGCTAAGAGTGAAGGTTGATGGGTGAAGGGCAAAAAGGAAGCTGCAAAGGGAGAGCTCGATTGCAAGCTCTTGTGATCGATTTTTACAAATGCCCCCCAAAACCCCAAGAAGGAAGCTGCAAGGGGGAGCTCAATTGCAAGCTTTAGCGATCCATTTTTACAACCCCCCCCCCCCCCAAATCCTGAGAAGGATGCTAGGAAGGAACTGCTAGGGGGAGTTTGATCGCAAGCTCTTGTGATCCATTTTTACAACCCCCCCCCCAATCCTGAGAAGGATGCTGCAAGGGGGAGCTCAATTGCAAGCTTTAGCGATCCATTTTTACA
>BLSH010269210.1:368013-380446 GCA_018402905.1 Glandirana rugosa
TTTCCGCCACCTCACAAATTACTCAAGAACCCAAAAACCGAGTCCAACGAGTCTCGTACAGGATTAATATACATGAAACACGAGTTACCCAACTCTCCGACACTTCGGAAGTACTTCATTTATACCCCGGCAACGGTTCGAGAGGACAGCCAGCCCTGGGTGCCCCCCCCCCCACCCCCTTTGCCTGCAGTTAGTTGTCTGCTTCCTACCTCCATAAGAAGAAAAAAGTGTGAGCGGGCAGCGGCCATCGGCCATTTTGAATGTAAGTTAGGGTAGCCTGGGGGACAATTGCCACCCTGCCCCCTGGCCCAGCCCTCCCCTGTCTTCAGTGTTTGCTTGTTTCAGGTCAATGTCTCCGAGTATTAAAGCCAGATGAGTGGTATGGCACCAAGGCAACTAGCATTTTCAGGAGAGCTTGGCAACGGCCCCATATTTACTTCATGAAGGCTTCACAGCCTCTCAACCCATTGAGCACAAAGTACATATAATTAGGACATGCTCTGAGCAACCTGAGCCAAAAACCCAAGAACTCATTAAACACTCCACCGCCTTTTCAGCACTACTTTACCTTCATGCCTGCATCTACAAACCGCAATCAAGATTTTAGAAGAAAGGCTAAAGCCTCGTACACACGGGACGACGATCGTATACAACAGGTCGTACTAACGACCATTGTATGCGAAACCGATCGTTCGTACGCGCGATTAGAACAGCCGACATACGACGGTCATACAAGGGGAGTTGTATGAGCAGACTAGAAAACTTGGTCGTACCAACAAGCGGTCATACGACCGTTGTATCGTGTGTACAGAGCAGTTGGTACAACAAAGTTGTATTGTGCAAAACACGCATTGCTCAGAAGTCAGGAACGCCCGGATGCTAATTACATGCACCTGAACGTTCTTTCTGTGGTCGTACGATCGTGTAGTGCAGTCAGTATGTTACATTATCCAACATACAATTTGAGACGATCGTAAGTACGATCGTCGTCCCGTGTGTACCAGGCTTTACAATGGCCCAATAGGGATCGAAAATCAGCCAGTTCAGCAAAGACCAGACGTGTTATGGCTGTTGCTGCTCGAGAGAAGACCATCTAACGATCGGCATTTCTCTAATGGGAACGTTGGAAAATGTTCCTTCGATCAGCACTTGGAGCCTATAGGCTGCAGCACTGATCAGTGTATTCCCACACCAGAGGAGATGCCACTGTCACAATAAAATAGCACAGTGGGGAGGATTCCTTCATCCACATCACTTCGGTGGATGGAGAAATCTGTTATTTTATCTAAAAAAGATTTATCTATGGCCAGCCTTGGTTCGATATAAAACATTTGATCAAATTGAAAAGAAAAAAATATGCCATTATGAATACCAGTACATTAATGCAGTGGTTCTCAACTCCGGTCCTCAGGACCCACTAACAGGCCAGGTTGTAAGTATTACCTTGGGGAGATGCAGACTAGAATACTGCAATCACTGAGCAGCAAATTATATCACCTGTGATGTATTTCAGTTATCCTGCAAACCTGGCCTGTTGGGGGGTCCCGAGGACCGGAGTTGAGAACCACTGCATTAATGAATGTGTACGGTATATAAAAAATGAGGAGGGTATAGGAGATACCACTTTCAAAAAAGGACAGTTGGTGGCGTGCAGGTATCCTGCAACTGCCATTTATACTTCTCCTTCTGCTGTCACAGGCACTAAGAATGCTGGCTGGTGAATATCTGGAGGCACAATCTGTCTATATACAGTGTATGCATACTGTATAACACACAGATCAGTGGGTCTCAACTCCGGTCCTCGGGACCCACTAACAGGCCAGGTTTGCAGGATAACTGAAATACATCACAGGTGATATCATTTGCTGCTCAGTGATTGCAGTATTCTAGTCTGCATCTCCCCAAGGTAATACTTAAAATCTGGCCTGTTGGTGGGTCCTGAGGACCGGAATTGAGAACCACTGCAATAGGTGAACTGCACTTGATGCAAAGTCTTTTGCTGGCTATCTGAGGGCCAATCCACACCAGGAATGCACTGAGCGCTCCTGTGCGTTTCACATGCCGTTCTGCATGGTGCGATTTCACCCCATTCGAAAGCTCTGACTCACACTATGAATCGCACCACACTCCTGCGCAATTCACATGCGATTCAGTGCGGTGCGATTTGAGCTCTAAATGGGCTCAAATCGCACCATAGCTGTGTATGCAACCAATTTTAGAAAGGCACTGCAACCGGATCGCATGGTCGTTTTGTACCGTGCAATCCAATGCAGGTAAACGTACTGCGCTTGCGGCCTGCATTTCAGGTGTCGATAACATTGCAGTGACATCTACTGCAGATCGCAAGGGCACTGCGATTTGAATGCGGTGCAGGAACTGTGCACGGGTCACAGGTTTTTGTACTGTGAACCGGGGCATTGAATGGGCTGAAATCCCACCGCACCAAAAGCAGTGCATGCACTACTTTTGGAAACTCACTGCAGGCGGATCGCATGGTACTTCTGTACCATGTGATGCAGTGCGGGCAAACGCATTGCATTTGTGACCCCAGCGTTTCCTTTTCCTGATATGTAGCTGCTGTGCCATGTACTTATATAAGAAAGCTTCCTGTTCTCTTTGTATTGCTTCCTTTGTGAAATCCTTGGTGATCCTGCCGCTCCCTCTGCTTTCCTATTAAAAACTGACCGCACTAAGCAGGAGAACACACCATGGCCAGTTCTCTAGCTGTGCTGGGAACTCAGCTTGCTCTCCTCCAATGATCAGACTTGTCATGACACGCCCCTGCTGCACAGCCATTCACTGGGAAGCTCAGTGTGCTGCAGTTTCTCCACCCCCCAGCTGGAATGTGATCACTTATTAAAAAAGGGGACAAAAAGTATTTATAATGTTTTTATATCTTTACGCAAATGTTTTGGCTTTCATTTTTATTTTAAACGTAATGGGTTGTGATCGATTACTTTAATATTGACCAGCTGCAAATCGCAGATCACAACAGAAACTGAAAGTGATGGGGGGGAACTTGCGCAGAACGTGGGGGGTTTCCCGCACCGGGTTCTGCTGTGAACCGACCCTTACATCTGCAACATGTATAACATTTTATATAGATAGGTAATAGCTGGAAACTGTCATTTCCGGTGTGCTGAAGATAAAATCACATTAAAAGATTCATTGTATCAGATCTGAGGAAGCCGGAGGAGATTGAAACTGTTGGCATTTCATCTGTAACATGAAATATTTATTCCTCAATGGTGCGGAAAACCATTTATATAAATAGATATACTGTATATATATATATACACACACAAGCAGGGGATTCTGCCTTCTACCCCAGCGTGTAATATATATATATATATAGAGATATATATACAGTATCTCACAAAAGTAAGTACACCCCTGACATTTTTGTAAATATTTTATTCTATCTTTTCATGTGACAACACTGAAGAAATGACACTTTGCTACAATGTAAAGTAGTGAGTGTACAGCTTGTATAAGGCTCCATGCACACTGTATCTGATAAATGACCGTTTTTGGTTGTTTTTTTTTTAACAGCCCAAAAACGCCACTTTATGTTATCCTATGTGTCCATGCACACATGGACGTTAATTGTCGTTTATCAGCAGTGGCGTTTTTGGGCTGTCGTCTGAACGCCTTGAATTGGCGTTCAAAAGTCGTTCTTTTGCCACAAAAAAAAACGCTACACGCCGATAAACGCTGCTAAACGCTTATAAATGCCGGTAAACAATGGAAGCTAATGAAGAAAAAAAAAAAGGCCCAAAAATGCAGACAAACGCCGCTAAACGCTGCTTACAAAACTCTGGAAAAGAATGTTTTCTAAGCAGCGTCTCCTGCCCGACGCTGAGAGAGCCCAGATAGTGTCCAGTGTGCATGGAGCCTTACAGTGTAAATTTGCTGTCCCCTCAAAATAACTCAACACACAGCCATTAATGTCTAAACCGCTGGCAACAAAAGTGAGTACACCCCTAAGTGAAAATGTCCAAATTGCCCAAAGTGTCAATATTTTGTGTGGCCACCATTATTTTCCAGCACCGCCTTAACCCTCTTGGGCATGGAGTTCACCAGAGCTTCACAGGTTGCCCCTGGAGATACTGTATATATATATACAGTACATATATGCAGAGTGTATATAGCGACACATAATTACACGCACACTTTAATCCTATTTCCGTACGGTACGCCGCCACATGCCGAGCGCCCATTCTGCCCCCACGCAGCACTCAGACCAGGAGATTCCGGAATATCGCACAGCCGGACCCGGAAAAAGAGGTGGAAGCCTGAAAATGTGCGCACGTGAATAATACATGAGCATGCATTATTAATCTAAATTTATATAACATTCATCCATTTCCACAAACAGTCGTTTCTAGGAGTAATCATCGGTGTGCTACAAAGGAGGTCGGGTTCACCCGGAGATTACACGTCTGTTGTAGAGTTGCCACCTCATCCCTTTAAACCCGAACACATATGAATTACACAGGTTGTTCTGAGGGTAATTTAATGCAGATAAGGCACCAAGTGAGTTTAATTAGCCCCTTAATCAGCCACAGAACAACCTGTGTAATTCATATGTGTTCGGGTTTAAAGGGATGAGGTGGCAACCCTAGTCTGTTGGCGCATAGAAGCCCGTCCGTAAAACGTTATTAAAGTGAATTCAAACCCAAGGATAAAACTGCTACATAATATAATATTAGCTGCAATTTTTATACCTTTGTTTCCTTTTTTTCCCCCCTTTGGTGATCCTGCCAAATGGCTTCAAAACGTGGGACACGTTTGCGATGCCATTACTTCTAATGACACCCCAATAGCACCGCGATTTTTGCTCGATTGTCTCGCGGCAAATTACGACACTGTCGCTCAAAATAACTCATGCTCCTTTTCCGCGATTGCAGCGAGATTTACCACGCGACAATCACGGCAAAATTGCGGCGTGCCATTAGAAGTAATGACATGGCAAACGTGTCCCACGCTCTGCAGCCATTTAAAACTGTGGGCGGAATTGCGGCGATTACGCCCGCAATCATGGGCGAATGCAGCCTTAATGCCCGCGCGTTGCACTTACGCGTCATTGGGCGGGCCGATGTTTCGCGCTCACTGTGTGCTCCCGGCATAAAACCAGAGCGGTCAAACACTACTCTTGGTAAAGTTCGATAGCGCTGGGACCGGCTTACAATCATGTGACCACTGTGATAGTGGCGGTCACATGATTGTTGATCCTTCCTACCCCCCCCCCCCCCTGGCGTTTAGAACTGTTTAAAGGGACGTTAAAGAACGCGAGAAAGAGTATTGTGAGCGTGTGCCGCTCCCTGTGTTTCGGGGGGGAGGGTCCAGGGAACGGGTAAGGCGGACTCGATCCCCACCAGCTACCCGCGATGCCCCCCCCCCCACAGTGAGAGAACGGAGGTCAGTTCTGACAGAGGGGGAAGGGCGGTGATCACAGGATTCCTGTATATGGAGTGGCAATCACTCTCCTCCCCCTGCCAGCCCCCATACAGTTAGAACACACTGAGGGAACACAGTTACCCCTTAGAGCACCCTCTCCAGGTTAACCCCTTCACTGCCAATGACATTTACACAGTAATCAGTGCATTTTTATAGCAATGATCGCTGTATAAATGCCAATGGTCCCAAAAAAGTGTCAAAATGGTCCAACATGTCCGCCGCAATATCGCATTCTTGATAAAAATCACAGATTGCCGCCATTACTAGTAAAATATAAAAAAATGATAAAAACCCCTTAAATTAATTCTCATGGTTTGTAAACACTGCAACTTTTGCGCAAACCCATATATAAACGCCGATTGCGATTTTTTTTACCAAAAATATGAGGAAGAATATAAGTCGGCCAAAACCGATGAATACGTTTTTTTTTTATATTTTTTTTTGGATTTGTATTTTAGCAAAAAGTAACTTGAAGTGATTGTAGCCGTATTAGTGCAATAGTGCCAGAGAAAATTGAGTACTGTCCGTGATACTTTTTTTATTTGCACTAACATAAAATTTTTCAGGACAAGCTTTCGGGGTATCTCCCCTTCTTCAAGGTCCAAGCAGTACTGCTTGGACCTTGAAGAAGGGGAGATACCCCGAAAGCTTGTCCTGAAAAATTTTATGTTAGTGCAAATAAAAAAAGTATCATGGACAGTACTCAATTTTCTCTAGCAAAAAGTAAGAAATTTGGGTTTTTTTTGCAAAATTGTCGCTCTTCTTTTGTTTATAGCGGTGATCAGAAATGACGCAGAGGGGATCAAATACCACCAAAAGAAAGCTCTATTTGTGGGAAAAAAGGACGCAAATTTCGTTAGGGTACAACGTCGCACGACCGCGCAATTGTCAGTTAAAGCGACGCAGCGCCGAATGGCAAAAAGTGCTCTGGTCCTAAAGGGGGAAATCCTTTCCGAGGCTAAAGTGGTTAAAGGGATGAGGTGCCAACCCTGCTTGGGGCGCCGCCTACAGTTCTGCATCATGCCAGTAATCTGCCCCTATATTCTATGCACAGCGCTGTGTAACATCTCAGCAAATTATATTGGAGAGCAGAACAAAGTATTTCCATCGGTGGCTCGGCTCAGTGAAGGGGTTAAGCTACGTTGGTCAATCTGCTGTTATGAAACTGCCAGGTTCCTTTTTTTGGCCAAATATCAATATTCTTGGTGTTCTTGCAAACATGTTGGGCAATCCCGACTTTTGTGCAAAAAAAAAAAAAACTTCCAGGGGCCGCAGCATGATGAAAGCCTTCCAAAGAATTACAAGAGTGAGCAACAAAGGGGGAAATCCATTCACCACTGGCCTCTCTGTCTGACAATGCCAGTCTCCTGGCTGTTAGATCAGTTAGATCTCTTATGCCCCTGCCAGCCCAGCCCCCTCACAGTTAGAACACGCCTAGGGAACAGAGTTACCCCTTTAATTGCCCCCCTGCAGTTAACCCCTTCACTGCCAATGACATTTATACAGTAATCAGTTGAGATTTTTAGCTCTGATTGCTGTATAAATGTCATTGGTCCCAAAAAAGTGTAAAAAATGTCCGACATGTCCGCCGCAATATTGCAGTCCTGATAAAAATCACAGATCGCCGCCATTACCAGTAAAAAAAAAATTGTAAAAGCGCAATGAATCAATTCTCATAGTTTGTAAACACGGCAAGTTTTGCGCAAACCAATCAATAAACGCAGATTGTGATTTTTTTTTTTTTTTACCACAAATATGGAGAAGAATATATATCGGCCAAAATTGATAAATACATTTGTTTTATATTTTTTTTAATTTTTTTTGGGATATGTATTATAGCACAAAGTAAAAGCATTTTTTTTCCTTTTCAAAATTGTTGTTTTTTTTGTTTATAGCGCAAAAAATAAAAACCACAGAGGGGATCAAATACCACCTAAAGAAAGCTCTATTTGTGGGAAAAAAGGACATCAATTTAGTTTGGGTACAACGTCGCACGACCACGCAATTGTCAGTTAAAGCGACGCAGTGCCGTATCGCCAAAAAGTGCTCTGGTCAGGAGGGGGGGTAGATCCTTCCGGGGCTGAAGTGGTTAGTGACCAGGCCATTTTTTGTATCAATTTAACTGACAATTGTGCGGTCATGGGACGTTATACCCAAACAAAATTGACGTCCTTTTTTCCCCACAAATAGCACTTTCTTTAGGTGGTATTTGATCACCTCTGCGTTTTTTATTTTTTGCGCAACAAACAAACAACAAAAAAAACCCAACAATTTTGAAAAAAAGAAACAATTTTTTTTTACTTTCTGCTATAAAACATATCTCCAAAAAAAAAAATGTATTCATCAGTTTGGGCCGATATGTATTCTTCTACATATTTTTGGTAAAAAAATCGCAATAAGCGTATATTGATTGGTTTGCGCAAAAGTTATTGCTTCTACAAAATAGGGGATAGATTTACAGCATTTTCATAATTTTTTTTTTTTTACTAGTAATGGTGTCGATCAGCGATTTTTAGCGGGACTGCGACATTGCGGCGGACAGATCGGACACCTAACTGACATTTTTGACACTTTTGGGGAACCAGTGACATTATTTCAGTACCCCAAGGCACTTTCTGGCACTTTTTGTTTACATGTAATCAATATTTTTTTGCTGGAAAACTTCTTAGGACCTCCCAAACATTATGTATTTTTTTTTAAAGCAGACGCCCTAGAGAATAAATTGGTGGGTTTTGCATTTTGTTTTTCATGTCACATGATATTTGCGCAGCGCATTTTCAATGCAATTTTGATTTAAAAAAAAAATACGCTTTAATGTATTAAAAAAAAAATACAATACATAACCCAATCTTTGGAAAAATATAAAAGATGATGTTACGCTGAGTAAAGTTATGTAAAGCTTTAAAACTGCACACACCTGTGCACAGGTAACAAACAACATCTATTTCCATAGGTGACACTTTAAAATCCTTTACAGGTTACCACTTTAGAGTTACAGAGGAGGTCTGGTGCTAGAATTACTGCCACTGATATGACGTGTGCGGTGATACCTCACATGTGTGGGACGATCGCTGTTTGCATGCGTGACTGACGTGCGCGTTCGCCTTTCCGTGAGAGCACAGTGGGGGTGGGGACACTTTACTTTTTTTTTTAAGTTATTTATTTATATTTTTACATTGTGGCTTTCATTTATTTAAAAAAAAAATATTTATTTATTTTTATTTTTACACTGTCGCTTTATTTTTTTATCTATTTATTTATTTATTTATACACTATCTCTTTAATTTTGTTAATTATTTATTTTTATTTTTACACTATCACGTTAATTTTTTTTAAATTATATATTTAAATTTTTACACTGTCGCTTTAATTTTATATTTATTTATGTTTTTACAGAGTCGCTTTAATTTTTTATTTATTTATTTATTTATGTTTTTACACAGTCGGTTTAATTTTTTCTTTTTAATCATTTTCATTGACGTCACAAGGATTGTAAAGACAGCAATAAGCATGTGACAGGTCCTCTTTATGGAGAAATGGGGTCTATAAGACCACAAATCCCTCCTCTGCCCTTAAAAGCATTTTATCACAGCAAGATTGGTGCGATCAGAAGCTTTTCATTTGTAAAAATGGCGCCGTTTACACCCCGGGAAACCAGTAATGATTCAAGGTCATTACTTCTGGTTTCCTGTATCATAGAGGTGATCGGTGCCGCTGGCTGGTCGATGGTTGGAGTCCGGTGGTCGATGGGTCATCCGGTAGGAAGGGAGATCCTGGAAAAAAAGTGGAAGGCAGCATTGGGGGATGGGGCGGGGGGCGCTGTTTGTAAAAGCAATCCAGTGGCTAGTTAGCCAGCAAGATTGCTTTCACAAGAGAGCCAACTGTTGGCTACAAAAAATGGTACCAGGGTGGTAGACATCATTCCCGTATAACCACTTGAATTCTAGCGATGTACGTCGCTGGGGGGGGGGGGGGGCAATTTTCCACTGCTGATTACCATAGATAAATTGAAAACTGAACGATCTATTGATCGTAAAACGAAAATAGCCCATATGATTGTGCCATCATATGTTTCATTTTTCTTTAACCACTTTCTTACCGGCACTTTCACCCCTTACCTGCCAATTTTCAGCTTTCTGCGCTGTCACACTTTGAATAAAAATTGCGCGGTCATCCAACACTGCACCCAAACTAACTTTTTATAATTTTTTCCTCACAAATAGAGCTTTCTTTTGGTGCTATTTAATCACCACTGGGATTTTTTTTTTTTTGCTAAACAAATGTTAAAAGATTGAACATTTTGAATAAACAAAACGTTTTTAATATTTTGATCAGGATCTGCTCAGTAAGCACTGATGAGTCTGCACTGATCAGGAGGCACTGATGAGTCTGCACTGATCAGGAGACACTGATGAGCCTGCACTGATCAGGAGACACTGATGAGCCTGCAGTGATCAGGAGGTACTGAAGAGTCTGCACTGATCAGGAGGCACTGATGAGTCTGCACTGATCAGGAGGCACTGATAAGTCTGCACTGATCAGGAAGCACTGATGTGTCTGCATTGATCAGGAAGCACTGATGTGTCTGCATTGATCGGGAAGCACTGATGTGTCTGCATTGATCAGGAAGCACTGATGAGTGTGCACTGATTAGGAAGCACTGATGAGTCTGCATTGATCAGGAAGCACTGATGAGTCTGCACTGATCAGGAAACACTGATAAGTCTGCATTGATCAGGAAGCACTGATGAGTTTGCACTGATCAGGAGACACTGATGAGCCTGCACTGATCAGGAGACACTGATGAGCCTGCACTGATCAGGAGACACTGATGAGCCTGCAGTGATCAGGAGGTACTGAAGAGTCTGCACTGATCAGGAGGTACTGATGAGTCTGCACTGATCAGGAAGCACTGATGACTCTGCACTGATCAGGAGGTACTGATGAGTCTGCACTGATCAGGAGGTACTGATGAGCCTGCACTGATCAAGAGGCACTGATGAGTCTGCACTGATCAGGAGGCACTGATGAGTCTGCACTGATCATGAAGTATTGATGAGCCTGCATTGATCAGGAGGTACTGATGAGTCTGCACTGATCAGGAGGCACTGATGAGTCTGCACTGATCAGGAAGCACTGATGAGTCTGTACTGACGAGGAAGCACTGATGAGTCTGCACTGACCAGGAGGCACTGATGAGTCTGTACTGACCAGGAAGCACTGATGAGTCTGCACTGATCAGGAAGCACTGATGAGTCTGTACTGACCAGGAAGCACTGATGAGTCTGCACTGACCAGGAGGCACCGCTGGTGGGCACTGATAGGTGGCACTGATGATGAGGCACTGGTGGGCACTGATAAGCAGTACTGGTTGGCACTGATGTCCCTCTAACAGAAGCCTGTTACTGGCTTTATTCTTTTATTACGCTGACAGTGTGAAGAAAAAAAAAAGGCGGTAACCGGCCTCTGTTTACTTCCCTGATCAGCTGTCATTGGCTGACAGCTGATCACGTGGTAAAGGGCCCGTCTTTTGGCTATAGCGCAGACATCAAGTGGTTAAAAAAATCCAGCATGTTGGATCAGGCACTTTAAATTGCGGTGTGAAAAATCGCAGTTTAGCAGCTGGCACACTAATGATCCGAAAACCGAAGGATTCAACAATCGACCAGAAGTTTTGTCTGGTTTTTGACTCATCTATGGCCAGCTTAAGTAAGGTGAAATATAAGCCTGCCTTGTCTTCTTCTTTACATTTGGTTATAACAATCTGCAACAGACAGCACTTCTGGGGCTTGCTATTCGCCAGCTTGGCTCATCCGGGGGACTTTACATGAGCGCAGTCACTGCAACGGCCCCTAATAAAGATCACATGAGGAAGTTTGCTTTTCTACATCTGATTACTCAACACAATGACTGGCTGAGTTTGTAAAGTAAAAGTGATTTCTACATTGTATCAAACGTTCTGAGGAACTCGGCAAGCCAGCAAATGTGACGTGTTACAATTTATGAATACAATGTAACAAAGTTTGGGATGGACAGAATCTTCACCCTCCATTAATAGTACAGCAATCATTAAGGCTGCATTCACACATGACCGCCATGATTCTGCCCCGCGTTACTTCTAATGGCACCCCTCTAGCGCCACAATAATGCCGTGACTGTCACATGGTAAAACGCTCTGTAATCGCAAATCGCGATGCTTGCGGCTCAAAAAGGAACATGAGGTTCTTTTGGGCAACAGCATCCCATGTTGGGATTGCAGCGTGATTTACCACATGAAAATTGCAACATGATTGGGGTTTTGCAGTCACTTGAAATTGTGGCGATTTCGCCGGTGATCATGTGTGAAGCAGCCTAAGACAAATTGCTTTTATAAACCACTTGTCAACCTAAATACATATGTATACATTGCGGCTTCTCGTGAAAGCAGTCCAAGTGGCTAATTAGCAGCTGGATTGCTTTCACAAGTGGCAGGGGGGACCTTAGTGTTTCTTGGGCTTACCACTTTTACTGGCCCACCCAACAAATGATCCGATGGCTCGCATGACTGGCCATAGAGCCAACTGAGACCAGATCATCTCTGATCGCCTCTATGGTCATGGAGGACCAGAGCAACGGCATGACGTCACTTCCGGTCTAGGGCAGAAGTAAATATTTTTTTTTTCTTTTAAAGCAAAACACCAGGATTTTTTTTTTGATCTTTTGCCGTGTCTTCCTGCTGTATACCGGTGATATATAATTAAAAATCCACACAAAATAAATAATAAATAAATTAAATAATTTACAGTGAACAATAATGATAACATAATCATATATATATATATATATATATATATATATAGCAATATGTGATTAAAATCAGTTTTAAAATACATCAATAAATAAAAAATAAATATTCATATGATTTTAATGTATGTATATATATATATATATATATATATATATATATATATACAGTATTTAACAAAAGTGAGTA
>BLSH010269210.1:380456-390751 GCA_018402905.1 Glandirana rugosa
ATGAGTGAAAATATATATATATATATATATATATATATATATATATATATACAGTATTTAACAAAAGTGAGTACACGCCTCACATTTTTGTAAATATTTTATTCTATCTTTTCATGTGACAACACTGAAGAAATGACACTTTGCCACAAAGTAAAGTAGTGAGTGTACAGCTTGTATAACAGTGTAAATTTGCTGTCCCCTCAAAATAACTCAACACACAGCCATTAATGTCTAAACCGCTGGCAACAAAAGTGAAGTAAGTGAAAATGTCCAAATTGGGCCCAATTAGTCATTTTCCCTCCCCGGTGTCATGTGACTCATTCATTTTACAAGGTCTCAGGTGTGAATGGGGAGCAGGTGTGTTAAATTTGGTGTTATCACTCTCACTCTTTCATACTGGTCACTGGAAGTTCAACATGGCACGTCATGGCACAGAAGGTGAGGATCTGAAAAAAATAATTGTTGCTCTACATAAAAAGGGCCTAGGCTATAAGAAGATTGCCAATCCCTGAAACTGAGCTGCAGCACAGTGGCCAAGACCATACAGCGGTTTAACAGGACAGGTTCCACTCAGAACAGCGCCTCGCCATGGTCTACCAAAGAAGTTGAGTGCAGTGCTCAGCGTCATATCCAGAGATTGTCTTTGGGAAATAAATGTATGAGTGCTGCCAGCATTGCTGCAGAGGCTGAAGGGATGGGGGGTCAGCCTATCAGTGCTCAGACCATAAGCCGCACACTGCATCAAATTGGTCTGCATGGCTGTCGTCCAAGAAGGAAGCCTCTTCTAAAGATGATGCACAAGAAATCCTGCATAGTTTGCTGAAGACAAGCAGACTAAGGACATGGATTACTGGAACCATCTCCTGTGGTCTGATGAGACCAAGATAAGCTTATTTGGTTCAGATGGTGTCAAGCATGTGTGGCGGCAACCAGGTGAGGAGTACAAAGACAAGTGTGTCTTGCCTACAGTCAAGCATGGTGGTGGGAGTGTCATGGTCTGGGGCTGCATGAGTGCTGCCGACACTGGGGAGCTACAGTTCATTGAGGGAACCATGAATGCCAACATGTACTGTGACATACTGAAGCAGAGCAGGATCCCCTCCCTTCAGAGACTGAGCCCAGGGCAGTATTCTAACATGATAACGACCCCAAACACACCTCCAAGATTGCCACTGCCTTGCTAAAGAAGCTGAGGGTAAAGGTGATGGACTGGCCAAGCATCTCCAGACCTAAACCCTATTGAGCATCTGTGGGGCTCCTCAAATGGAAGGTGGAAGAGTGCAAGGTGTCTAACATCCACCGGCTCCGTGATGTCGTCATGGAGGAGGGGAAGAGGACTGCAGTGGCAACCTGTGAAGCTCTGGTGAACTCCATGCCCAAGAGGGTTAATACAGTGCTGGAAAATAATGGTGGCCACACAAAATATTGACACTTTGGGCCCAAGTTGGACATTTTCACTTAGGGGTGTACTCACTTTTGTTGCCAGTGGTTTAGACATTAATGGCTGTGTGTTGAGTTATTTTGAGGGGACAGCAAATTTACACTGTTATACAAGCTGTACACTCACTACTTTACATTGTAGCAAAGTGTCATTTCTTCAGCGTTGTCCCATGAAAAGATAGAATAAAATATTTACAAAAATGTGAGGGGTGTATTTACTTTTGTGACATACTGTATATACAGTATAATTAGGTTAGCATTATTGTTCACTGTACATTATTTAATTCTACATAGATTTCTAATTATATATCCTCGGTATATATTGCACAATTTTTAGATATATTTCAGGTTTTTGGTTGCGCTGCACTAAGTTGTTATTACGTTTTTGGATGTGGGAACAAAAGTCAGTGATGAGCGGCAACTGAACACGTTTATTATCACATATTTTGTATACACATTATTGGTATTGTAATTTCATTGTCATTTTATTGTAATTTTATGGTTAGCGCAGTGTTTTTTGCTCTCTGCTTTTAAAGGAGGAGGAGAGATTTGGGGTCAGATCTCTCCAAAAAGAGGACCTGTCATCCCTTATTTACTTTCCTTGTAATAGGAATGAAAGTGTTAAAGAAAAAAAAAAATTAAAGGGACTGTAAAAAAATAAAATAAAATAAATAAGAAAAAAATAATATTGAAGCGCCCTATCCCTCCTAGCTCGCGTGCAAAAGTGAACGCATACGTAAGTCGCACGCGCATATGTAAACGGTGTTCGCACCACACATGTGAGGTATCGCCGCAAACATTTGAGCGAGAGCAATAATTCTAGCGCCAGACCTCCTCTGTAACCTGTAAACATTTTTAAAGAGTCAGCGATGGAGATTTTTAAGTATTTTAGTTTCTCGCTGTCCCACGAGCGCGTGCGATTTTAAAGAGTGACATTTTAGGTATCCATTTCTACGGTGTAACATCACCTTTTATAATTTAACAAAAAAGTGGGTTATATATTGTTTTTTTTTGTATTACAATTCATTAAACTGTAAAAAAAAAATGCGTTTGATAAACTGCTGTGCAAATACGGTGTGACATAAAATATTGCAACAAGCGCCATTTTATTCTCTAGGGTCTCTGTTAAAAAATATATATATAATGTTTGAGAGTTATAAGTAATTTTCTAGCAAAAAAATACTGATTTAAAGTGGTTGTCAGCTTGTGCCAACCACTTTAACCTACAGGTAAGGCTTACCTGTAGGTGCCCTGCATTTCTCCTAAACCTGCACGGTTCAAGAGATATGCAGTGTTAAAGCTGTGCCAACGTCATGTCGCCATATGCGCAGTGAAGGAACGGCCTGTGTGCCGTTCCTCCACTGTGACCGTGCCGTGACTGGCGGCTCCCGTACGCATGCGCGGGAGTGACGTCACGTGACTCCGGCCAGTCACAGTGCCGGAGTCGCGGCCCCGGAAGGAAGAGGGGCAGAAGATGGAGGCGGCCAGGAGAGGGTACATCGCTCAACGCCGCAGGCTTCGTTTGCAGGTAAGTGGCACATAATGGGCTACTATGCAATGGGATATTAGCCCATTATGCATCTACTTTACAAGGGGGACATAGACCCCCTTGGCCGGAAAAGCCTGGTCTTCAAGTGGCAAGAAATAAGAACACTGAACACATGCAAAGATCACTCGGTGTTTGGCTATCAGGAGCATTGTGGGGGTTTTATGACATTAGAGACTGCAAGGGTGATTTTTTGTAATTTTTATTTATTTCAGGTGCTTATACAGTGCTGTCAATTTATGCAGTGCTTTGATTGGACAGATCCTGTCTGGTAGACATGCATTGAGATAGGAGGATGGCACACTTGTGTGGCATTGGCGATCAGGAAGCAGATCGGGTATATGCATGGGCGTCCGCAGATAGGGGCAAGGGGGGGCAATTGCCCCCCCCCCCCGGAATCAGGGATCGGATCGGGGGTTGCCCACTAGGTCCTTATCTTCTTGGGCTATGTATGAAGTCTCTGATCGTCTCGTGTGCCATGTCCACAGTCTCAGACCATCTCCTGTACTATGTCTGCAGTCTCTGACCATCTCCTGTAATATGTCTGCAGTCTCTGACCATCTCCTGTAGTATGTCTGCAGTCTCTGACCATCTCCTGTAGTATGTCTGCAGTCTCTGACAATCTCCTGTAGTATGTCTACAGTGTCTGATCATCTCCTGTACTATGTCTGCAGTCTCTGACCATCTCCTGTACAATGTCTGCAGTCTCTGACCATCTCCTGTAGTATGTCTTCTGTCTCTGACCATCTCCTGTACTATGTCCGCAGTCTCTGACCATCTCCTGTACTATGTCTGCAGTCTCTGACCATGATAATGTGATAATGTCAAAAAGCGGCATAGCATGGGTGACCTTAAAATGATGCCCCCCCCTGAAAAAATTTCTGCGGACGCCCATGGGTATATGATGGAAGATAATATGTCTGCCACCTTGTCTGTTTACCATTACAAAGTACACACAGGAGCGAAACATTCCCAAAAACACGAGAACGCCATTACCCCGCGCTCACATGTTCAGTCTCATCTACAGCTGCTGAGCATTCACCAGCCGGGACATATATAATCTATAACTGCTTGTACACAGCGATCTCAATAAAAGATAAAAGCTACCGAAATAAAACCCAAATCAGATAATCCTACTGGATTTATAAAAAAAAAAAAAACACGCAAAAATAGTGACATGCAAATGGAGAAACGAGTGCAAATCTTAAAGTGGTATTAGGGCCGCTTCACGCCATAGAAACAGAGTCTGGATGCATTTCTGCATGTGCATTTTTGATGCGTTCCAGTGCGTTTTTTTTTCTTAACTGCTCGCCGATGGCGGCAGGTCGGCTGTCCTGCGCAAATCGCCATAGCTGTACGTCGGTTCATGTACGATAGGGGGAGCGCATGTGTGCCGCGGGGGGGGTGTGGCCATGGGTCCGGCGGACTCAATAATCCGAGATCGCCTAGTACAGAGGTAGAACGGGGATCTGCCTATGTTAGCAAGGCAGATCCCCATTCTGCCAGATGACATGGCAGAGATCTACTCTTCCCAGTAATCAGGAACAGCGATGTCCATGCCAGCCCATCCACCCTACAGTTAGAACACACCCAGGGAACACAGTTCACCCCTTGATCGCCCCCTAGTGTTAACCCCTTCCCTGCCAGTGTTATTTATACATTGATCACTGCTTTTTTATAGCACTGATCAATGTAATAATGTCACTGGTCCCCAAAAAAGTGTCGTTTGGGCACAGTGGTGTAGTGGATAGCACTTTCGCCTGCCAGCAAAAGGGTAGCTGGTTCGAATCCCAACCACGACGCTACCTGCCTGGAGTTTGCATGTTCTCCCTGTTCCTGTGTGGGTTTCCTCCGGATGCTCCGGTTTCCTCCCACACTCCAAACACATGCTGGTAGGTTAATTGGCTCCTGTCTAAATTGGCCCTAGTATGTGTATGAATGTGTGTTAGGGACCTTAGATTGTAAGCTCCTTCAGGGTAGGGACTGATGTGAATGTACAATGTATATGTAAAGAGCTGCGTAAATTGACAGCGCTATATAAGTAAATGAAATAAATAAAAATTAAAAATAAATAAATTTGGGGTCAGATTTGTCTGCCGCAATGTCGCAGTCCTGCTAAAAATCGCAGATCGCCGCCATTACCAGTAACAAATAAAAAAATAAATAAAACTTCTTAAATCAATTCCCATAGTTTGTAGATGCGATAACTTTTGCTCAAACCAATCAATATACGCTTATCGCGATTTTATTTTTTTACCAACAATAAGTAGAAGAATATATACGGTCTGAACTGATTCATGGATTTGTTTTTTTTTATATTTTTGGATATGTATTATAACAAAAAGTAAAATAAATTGTGTTTTTTTGTTTATAGCGCAAAAAATAAAAACCGCAGAGGTGATCAAACACCACCAAAAGACAGCTCTATTTGTGGGGAAAAAAGGAAGTCAATTGCGTTTGGGCACAACGTCGCACGACCGCGCAACTGTCAGTTAAAGCGACGCAGTGCTGTATCGCCAAAAATGGCCTGGTCATTAAGGGGGTAAATCCTTCCGGGGCTGAAGTGGTTAAATAAGGACATGTGGGTTCCAGTGCATTTTTGGTGCGTTTAGGTGCATTATGGATGTGTTTTGCCACATTCCAGTACAATAAAATGCAGCTTGTTCTACTTTTTTTTTCTGGAACTGGAACACACTGTAACCGGCGGCACTGGTGTGAACCATGTCACTGTAAACTACATATCCTACTGTCCATATATTTTTGATGCAGAAAAAAAAACACACTGACATAATATAATATATAATATAATATGACATAATATAATATAATATGACATAGTATAATATAATATATAATATAATATAATATAATATGACATAGTATAATATAATATATAATATAATATGACATAGTATAATATAATATATAATATAATATGACATAGTATAATATAATATATAATATAATGTGAGATTATAATATAATATGACATAGTATAATATAATATAATATATAATATAATATGACATAGTATAATATAATATATAATATAATATGAGATAATATAATATGACATAGTATAATATAATATATAATATAATATAATATAATATAATATGACATAATAAAATATAATATGAGATAATATAATATGACATAGTATAATATAATATATAATATAATATAATATAATATGACATAATAAAATATAATATGAGATAATATAATATGAGATAATATAATATGAGATAATATAATATAACAGAGTATAATATAATATATAATACAATATACTATGACATAATATAATATAACATAACATAATATAATATGACATAGTATAATATAATATAATATATAATATAATATAATATGACATGATATAATATAACATAATATAATATAATATGACATAATATAATATAATATGACATAGTATAATATATAATATAATATAATATGAGATAATAAAATATAATATGAGATAATATAATGTGACATAATATAATATAACATAATATAATATAATATAATATAATATAATATAATATAATATAACATAATAATATATTATTCTTTCCTTATATGATTTTTATTTGTCATCATTTTAATATTTTAATGAACAATAATAATAATAATAATTTCATTTCTAAATGGCTTTTGTAACTTTGCATTTAAATATTTGTAATATCGCGCTATTTATATACCTTTTCACAATCAGTTGTTTTTATATTCATGTATCTATGGATACAAGGTTCTGATTTTACTTTTATCGTTAGAATTATTTCGTAGTCCTGGTGAAGGGGGGGTTTAATAGTCCCCTGATGGATGTAGGGTGTATTTGGTCCTTGAAACGCGTCGCCCATTCCATGTGGTCATATTAAGAACAATTAAAAGTAATCTGGACTGGTTTGTTTTGGGGCTCCTTTCTGAGTTTCTATACCTGGGTGACTTTCCCACCGAGGGAAACCTTGCTGCATGTGAGTCGCCTTAGAAGAGCAAGTGGGCTTGTTGAAGTTTTCCTTTGTTTGACCGTACAAAAAAGTTTTGCAGTTTTTTGTTTTTTTTTGCTATTTATTTCATGCCCCTGTTGGGTAGATCCACCCGTTCTATCTGTCCTGGGGACCAATTATACAGAATGAAGTAGTCATAAGAAATGTAACATGTTACAGTTGTCACCAGAACAGGAAGAGAGGGGAAATCTTGCAAAGGGGACGCCTGCCAAAGAGATGGACTTCCAATCAGTTGGGTCTCCAGGACAGGAAGTGAAAGGAAAACTCTCTAGTGGGGACACGCAGAGAGAAAAGTTCTCCAATCTAGAAGCATAGGGAAAAGTTGGACTTTGGATAGATGTGGGAATGTATAGGAACCCCCCCCCCCCGGAGTGGGAAGGGGGGGGCGTCCTGAGTTCTCACCACGCTGTCATTGTGAACAGCCTTTTGTCATTTTATCACGGTGTAAAAGTGTTGTGTCAGAGCTAATTATACAGGAAGGGAATAATCCGCTTTTATGGCCCCGGTGGAGGGCCTGACACAGTAAAGCCTTTCTGAAAGATGCCATTTGGCTTTTTTCAGGGGCAGAAGTCGTCAGCTGGGCCCCCTGGTACTGCTAAGGGGCGGCCATTAATAGGTCCCTGAGAACCCCCCCCCCCCCATCCATAGCCACACATGTCTTTATCAATCACACATCTCCGGGCGGACTAAATTGGGAAGATCGGCGAGGTCACTCTATCTGGGAACAATAATAATCTGCATTGACTTATATAGTGCTGACCGTGCCAAGCCAGCAATTTATGGGTGCGCGGCATTCCGTCCTCGGAGGCACCGCCATGAATTTGTGGCATGGACAGGCCGGGATATAAAGTGACAACCGGAATGATACCATAGACATAGGATATACCATGGAGATAGTATATAGATCATGGACATAGTATATACCAGTGATCTACAAACTGCGGCCCAGGGGCCGGATAAGGCCCTTTTCTTGCCTTTATCCAGCCCTTAGGGCACTGTTCCTCTCACGGATATGAGACTCTATTCCTTCCACTGACACCAATGATGGGGCAGTATTTCTCCCACTGATACCAATGATGGGGCACTATTACTCCCACTGATACCAATGATGGGGCAGTATTTCTCCCACTGATACCAATGATGGGGCACTATTCCTTCCACAGACACCAATGAAGGGGCATTATTTCTCCCACTGATACCAATGATTGGGCACTGTTCCTCCCACTGATACCAAGGATGGGGCACTATTCCTCCCACTGACACCAATGATGGGGCACTATTCCTCCCACTGACACCAATGATGGGGCACTATTCCTCCCACTGACACCAATGATGGGGCACTATTCCTCCCACAGACACCAATGAAGGGGCATTATTTCTCCCACTGATACCAATGATTGGGCACTGTTCCTCCCACTGATACCAAGGATGGGGAACTATTCCTCCCACTGACACCAATGATGGGGCACTATTCCTCCCACTGACACCAATGATGGGGCACTATTTCTTCCACTGATACCAATGATTGGGCACTATTCCTCCCCACTGACACCAGGGATGAGGGCACAATTCCTCCCCTACTGACGCCAGGGATGGGGGCACGATTCCTCCCCACTGAAGCCAGGGATGGGGGCACGACTCCTCCCCCACTGACACTTTCTGGCACCTCTAAAGTCTGAAGGACCGTAAACTGGCCCTTTGTTTAGAAGGTTTGAAGCCCCTGGTATTTACCATGGAGATAGTATATATACCTTGGACATAATATATACCATGGAGACAGTATATACTGTACTGTGCTCCACAGCCCCTCCCCCACCCACATCGCTGGAGACTGTCTGCTGCTCCAGGCATATATAGGGAGCTTACACTCTATATCACACACTATTATTATTATACATTTATATAGCTCTGACATATACCGCAGTGCTGTACAGAGAACACTGAGCCAGTCACATCAGTCTCTGTACCAGAGGAGCTTACACTCTAATGTCCCCCCACAGTCACACACTATTATTATTATACATTTATATAGCTCTGACATATACCGCAGTGCTGTACAGAGAGTAGTGGTGACACTTTTTTTTTTTCACTCCCAGCTAAGTCCTTTCCATTTAAAGTGACAAAATATTTGGCAGTGAGGAATAAGTAGCTGTGCAAACATGGCAGTGATTTGTTAAATGTAACAGCGGGCGGATGTGACAGCAAACACACAGCTGAATGTGAGCTCTCATCACACTGGGTTATTTTTCCAGTAACCCCCCTGCTGTCCGGCCAACCGCCGCTCCACCGCGTCTCCACCACAAAAACACAATCGCCTGCACATTTCTGGAGGAAAGAATTTGCCGCCGCGTCCCGCTCACGTGCGCGACCACCAATGCCGTGTGACGCTATTTCAACAAAACGCGCAAGATGTGTGAACGCTTTCTCATGTACTGACCAATTTTATTTTCATTATTTTATTTACTTATATTGCTCTGACATATACCCCAGTGCTGTACAGAGAACACTGAGCCAATCACATCAGTCTCTGTACCAGAGGAGCTTACACTCTAATGTCCCCCACAGTCACACACTATTATTATTATACATTTATATAGCTCTGACATATACCGCAATGCTGTACAGAGATCACTGAGACAGTCACATCAGTCTCTGTACCAGAGGAGCTTACACTCTAATGTCCCCAACCAGAGGAGCTTACACTCTAATGCCCCCCACAGTCACACACTATTATTATTATACATTTATATAGCTCTGACATATACCACAGTGCTGTACAGAGATCACTGAGTCAGTCACATCAGTCTCTGTAGCAGAGGAGCTTACACTCTAATGTCCCCCAACCAGAGGAGGTTACATTCTAATGTCCCCCCACAGTCACACACTATTGTTATTATACATTTATATAGCTCTGACATATACCGTAGCGCTGTACAGAGAACACTGAGCCATTCATATCAGTCTCTGTACCAGAGGAGCTTACACTCTAATGTCCCCCACCAGAAGAGCTTACACTCTAATATCTCTTCTAATAGAGACAAACTCCGGAGCTGTAATGGGAAGTGAGGCCAGGCCCCAGCGCTGTGCACACTATAATAACAGTCGGAGGGATGACACACTTGTATCTGTCAGGGAGGTGATTGTAGGGATCACAGGGGGATCAGAGCTCACAGAGGATAACTGAGGACACCTCTGAAAGGTGAACTCCTCTCTACATGTACAGACCTGCCGGGACTACAGGCGGACGTCAGATACAATTCATCACCAGCACCCCCTCCCCAAACACTGCAGGGGGG
>BLSH010269210.1:390761-420766 GCA_018402905.1 Glandirana rugosa
CCCCTGTAATCTCACATTCGAGGAGACCAACCCCCTGTAATCTCACATTCGAGGAGACCATTATTATTATACATTTATATAGCTCTGACATATACTGCAGTGCTGTACAGAGATCACTGAGCCAATCACATCAGTCTCTGTACCAGAGGAGCTTACACTCTAATGTCCCCCAACCAGAGGAGCTTACACTCTAATGTCCCCCACAGTCACACACTATTATTATTATACATTTATATAGCTCTGACATATACCACAGTGCTGTACAGAGAACACTGAGCCATTCATATCGGTCTCTGTACCAGAGGAGCTTACACTCTAATGTCCCCCACCAGAAGAGCTTACACTCTAATATCTCTTCTAATAGAGACAAACTCCGGAGCTGTAATGGGAAGTGAGGCCAGGCCCCAGCGCTGTGCACACTATAATAACAGTCGGAGGGATGACACACTTGTATCTGTCAGGGAGGTGATTGTAGGGATCACAGGGGGATCAGAGCTCACAGAGGATAACTGAGGACACCTCTGAAAGGTGAACTCCTCTCTACATGTACAGACCTGCCGGGACTACAGGCGGACGTCAGATACAATTCATCACCAGCACCCCCTCCCCAAACACTGCAGGGGGGGGGGGGGGAGTTGGCGGGGGCAGGGGGGGTGATGGGGGCTCATGTATGTCCAGGAGACGGAAGATACCAGAGAACTTTCCGGACTGATCGCCACACTCTGCACATGTCATAGGATCACCTGTTTATAAAGTAGATAGAAACGTCAGGGTATATTATATACTATGGTTTTATTATTAAAAATAGAATACTGTTTTCCCCTTCTTTTATCCTTTGTTATATCTCCATGCTGCTGATCTCCTGCCGTCCTCTTTGCAGTCACTTCCTGCCTACATGCACTACAGCGACAGCTGCATGGCATCTCTCAGGGTTGGCTTCCTGATGGTAACAACAGTGGACCATGCCTGCATTGCGTGTGTTGAGACGGCTACTTGTAGTCTCTATAGGAAGCCCGTGTGACCTGGTGACAACACAGGAGTACAATGGGGAGACGTGGACAGAGCGTTGTCACCCTATAGCAGGAAGTTGCTAAACAGATGGCAGGATCACCAGAGATTGCATTAATAAAAGAATCATATTTTTCAAATGACATGAAAGAAAGTATCCAACGGGAAGACGACGCAGGAGCGGGATTGGGGGACAGGAACAAAGCGTTGTCACCCTATAACAGGAAGTGCCTGAGCAAGGGACCTTCATAGCAGGATCACCAGGGATCATTTTAATGACATGAAAAATGTCATTATTATTATTGGATACTTTCTTTTTGGATACTTTCTTTTTGGATACTTTTTTTTTCTAAAGGAAGTTGTTTTCCCCGCCACTGTGACAACGCAGAAGTACGAGGAGACAGCGACAAAGCGTTGTCACCCTACAGCAGGAAGTTCCTGAGCAAGGATGGCAGGATCACCAGAGAGTGCTTTGATGAATGAATTCTAAATTTTGAAAATGTCTTTTGAAATGACATGAAAGAAAATATCCAATCATTTCTTTATTATTAGATACTTTCTTTTCTTTCTTTCTTTTTTTGGATGCTTTCTTTCTTTCTTTCATTCTTTATTTTCTTTTAGGATACTTTCTTTTCTTTCTTTTTTTTTGATACTTTACTTTCTTTATTTTCTTTCTTTTTTTTTTTTGGATACGTTTTTTTCTTTCTTTCATTTTTTTTTTTTATATATACTTTCTTTTCGATTGTCACCCTATAGCAGGAAGTTCCTGAGCAAGGATGGCAGGATCACCAGAGGCTGCTTTATTGAAAGAATTCTAAATTTTGAAAATGTCTTTTGAAATGAAATCAAAGAAAATATCCAATCATTTCTTTATTATTGGATACTTTTTTCTTTCTTTCATTCTTTTTTTTTTGGATACTTTCTTTTCTTTCTTTCATTTTTTTGGATACTTTTCTTTCTTTTTTTTTTGGGGGGGGGGGGGTACTTTCTTTTCTTTCTTTCTTTCATTTTTTTTTTTTTTGGATACTTTCTTTTCAAATGGAAGATTTTTGCAGCCAGTGTGACAAAGTGAAAGAAGGTATCCAATCATTTCTTTATTATTAGATACTTTCTTTTCTAATGGAAGTTTTTTTTCCAGCCTGTGTGACAGAGTGACAACGCAAGAGCAACTGGGAGACAGGGACAAAGCGTTGTCACCCTATAACAGGAAGTGCCTGAGCAAGGTCCTCAGGATGACTAAGCTCGGATCTACCGAGCGAAATGCGTCTACCTGCCTGCCCGTACTTACCTGTACCTGTACATACCTTCGTTTCAATAAATTGCAAGCTGAAGAATTCACCTGTGGAGTGCTGCTTACCTGTTTTCATTCATGCAAGGTCCTCAGGATCACCAGAGGTTATGTTGACCTGAACTCAAAGGGACCTTAGAAAGGACATTAACCTGTTCAGGGCTCAGGTACACAGACGCATGCATGCCATACAGTGCGTCTATTAGCATGCAGCTACACCCTGTGGTGGCTGTACGTGGCAGCTGTGACTTCCCGAGAAGATTTTGTGCTGGCTCTGCTCTTGCACGCACGCCCTAGCCCCTATGTGCATGAGCCCTAACGCTTACCTGCAATTTTAGTGATTGGGTTTCCCCCATCTACCAACATATTAGTCCCACCCCTGCTCACAGCCCTAGTTAGACACACCCACTTTCTGGGTGGTCATGGCTAAGCGTACCCTTTTTCTGGCATTGTCCCACCCCTAATTACTGTTACCCTCTCGCAACTGCAATCTCCTATGTACCTATGTAATCTCCTTAGTACCCTATGCATCCTCAGTAATTAAATATAGATGATGCTGTGATTCCGGGACACAGCACGGGACACACCTTCATCAGGATAAAATGCGGGACTGTCCCGGCAAATCCTGGACAGTTAAAAGGTTTAATATTTATTTTAAGACAAGGAATTCATATAAAGTGTGCGCGCATTTCCTGCAGCTGAAAATATTTTAAGTATCATCTAAAGCTTTTTTAGGGGAGGGAATTTTTTTTTTTTCCGTGTGATGCCCTTGAATCAAGCAAAAAATTCATGTAAGGGGCAGCGCAGAAGGGACTGACCGCAGTTTAACGCAGAGACACCCGAGCAATGGCGTTGTATCATGCGGCTCCATGGTGACTATGAATGTGTCGCCTTTCTCGCCCACTCGGTCTTTGGCCCGTCTTCTCAGAAGCCAGGACTTGAACGTATTTTGGATGCAAATACTTGGCATTCTTTTTTCCTTCTGTCTGTGAACAGGTTTTGTAAACATGTAATTCTGAGCGCCCAACTCCGACCTCTGATGACCTTTCAGACTTTAGATGAAAAGCCACCCATAATGCCATCATTAACCCCTCTGTGTCTGGGGGGGAGGGTGGTGCAGACAAGGAAGCAGGTAGACAGTGTAGAGATTAAAGGTTTTGGGTTTTAGGTGCGCTGCAATGCAGGATCGCAGTGCGCTAAAAGCGCAGAAAAACTGCTTATCGATATAATTAATGAGGCTCTTCACATTGCGTTATGTTTTCGTAAAATCCCACTTGCTGCTGATTTCATGTGCATTAAATTATAGCCAATGGCAAGACATGGAAATTGCACTGAAAATGCACTAAAAACGCAATTTGCATTATACTTAGTGCATTCTCCAATTCACGTGTTCACATTTCCAACAGACACAACCGGAAAAATATAGAAGGGAAAATAATGATGAAAAGGAAGAAAACGCACATGAAACACAGCGTGCGCTATGTTACATTTTAACAGAGAGCATTAAAAACGAGATAAAAATGCATCATGGCCTTTGGGTAAAATTCATGGTGCCTCCTCCCCATTCACCGATCACCACCTCCATTGACCACCATGGTGTTTCCTCCTCCTCCCACCACTATGCGCCCACTCCTCCGCTCTTGACCATCTCCTTCTCCCACCACTATGCAACCTCCTTCGCTAAAGTAAAAATGCATGATGCCTCCTTCTCCACTGACCACCACCATGGCATCCCCTCCTTCTCCACCAACCACCATTGTGCCCCTTCCTTCTCCTCAGACCACCATGGCACTCCCTTCTTCTCCCACGACAAGTATGGCGCCCCCCTCCCACACCGACCACCATGGCACCCCCTCCTTTTCCACCGACCACCATGGCATCCCCTCCTTCTCCACCAACCACTATTGTGCCCCCTCCTTCTCCACCGACCACCATGGCACTCCCTTCTTCTCCCCGGACAAGTATGGCGCCCTCTCCTCCTTCACTGACCACCATGTCACCCCTCCTTTTCCACCGACCATCACGGTGCCACCTCCAACTCCAATGACCACCATGGTGCTGCCTCCTCCTCTACTGACCACCACGGTTCCCATTCCTCAATCAACTACCAAGGCATCCCCTCCTTCTCCACCAACCACCATCGTGCCCTCTTCTCCATCAATGACCACCATGGCACCACTTCCTTCTCCACAACCACCAGGGAGCCTCCTCCTTCTCCACTGGCCACCATAGTGCCACTCCTCCTCCACCGACCACCATAGTGCCCCCTCCTTTTCCACCGACCAACATAGTGCCCCTTCCTCCTCCACCAACCACCATGGCACCCCCTTCTCCACCAACCACCATGGCGCCCTCTCCTCCTTCACTAACCACAATGGCACCCCTTCCTTCTCCACCAACCACCATGTTGTCCCTCCTCCTCCACCGATCATCATGGTGCCCCCTCCTCTTCCACTGACCACTATGGCGCCCCCTCTTCCACCGACCACCATGGTACCCCTCCCTCCTACACTGACTACCATGGCCCCCTTTCTCTCCTTTTCCACCAACCACCATGGTGCCCCTCTCCTCTCCTGACCACCATGGTTCCCCTCATCTTCTACAGACCGCTACAGACCCCCTTCTTCTCCACCAACAACCATGATGCTCCATTCTCCAACCATGACAGCACCACCTTCTTCGCAGCCAACCACCATGGTGCCACCTCCTCTGACCACCATGGGGCCCCTCTGACCACCAGTACAGTGCCCTCTTCTACTCCGCTGACTACCATAGTGCCCCCTCCTCTCCTCTGACCTGACCACCACAACGTGGTCCCCCAGGTTATATACAACAGTTGATGAGTTATATTGAGAAGACAGGTTGTCTTGTGACCAATATCGGCTAACACCTCTCCGCCTCCTTCCATCTCCCGCCGCTCCCCCCTCCCCCACCGCCACTGAATAGGTGACATGTCAATACTAAAGAAAAGCATTTTGAGAAATCAAAGTAAAAATAAATCAACTTGTATTGTTGAATTTAAAGGAATGCGGTGTGGAATGCCAGGCGGTGCTGCAAACAAAGCCGAGTGGACGAAGGCACCTGTAACAACAACAGCACCTGGGAGATGACAAAACAGACAGAGGGCCGGGGAGCATCCCGCCATTGAGGAGCAGGCAGTGAGACCCACACACCCTGAGGACCAGTCCTGTGACCGGTCCAACCGGTGCTCTGCCTCACGCGTTCTTTATGGAAGAGGCCAAAGGAGCGGAAATGCTTGATTCAATCAATGAGATTCTTCATGTCACCTCAATAACATAATTTCCAGTCTAACCACTCCGGCCTCGTCAATGTCACCTTGTAGAATTTCCCATCTTTCAAAGCTGAACTTTAATCTGATTATATTTTGCCTCTCCTTTCACCAACATAGTGATGACATTTCTAAATAAATCCTTTCTATTTTCATGATATACCTTAATTTGGACCCCGTAATGTCATCAGTGGCTCCATGTGCTTCTCTATGCAAACCAGACAGATCATGGCTGGTGGGAGGGATTGGCAGGGGGCTGTACATAGCTTCCTGAAAACATCCCAGCACCCGGCCTCAGTACTCCTCACAAGATCCCTCAGTCCTGATGCAAGCAGTAGGTTGGGCCTTGCAAGGATTATACCAGGGCTCTCCAAACTATAGCCCATGGGCAAGATGCAGCCCTTTGCTTGCCTTTATCTGGCCATTGGGGCACTATTCCTCCCACTGACACCAATGATGGGCCACTATTTCTTCAACTGACACCAATGATTGGGCACTATTGCTCCCACTGACACCAATGATGGGGCACTATTCCTCCCACTGATACCAATGATGGGGCACTATTTCTTCAACTGACACCAATGATGGGAAACTGTTGCTCCCACTGACCCCAACGATGGGGCACTATTCCTCCCACTGATACCAATGATGGGGCACTATTCCTCCCACTGACACCAATGATGGGGCACTATTCCTCCTACTGATGCCAATGATGGGGCACTATTCCTTCCACTGCTACCAATGATGGAGCACTATTTCTCCCACTGACACCAATGATGGGGCACTCTTCCTCCCACTGATACCAATGATGGGACACTATTTCCCCCACTGACACCAATGACGGGGCAATATTCCTCCCACTGACACCAATGATGGGGCACTATTCCCCCCACGGATACCAATGATGGGGCACTATACCTCCCACTGACACCAATGATGGGGCACTCTTCCTTCCACTGATACCAATGATGGGGCAATATTCCTCCCACTGACACCAATGATGGGGCACTATTCCCCCCACTGACACCAATGATGGGGCACAATTCCCCCCATGAATACCAATGATTGGACACTATTCCTCCCATTGATACCAATGATGGGGCACTATTCCTCCCACTGACAAAAATGATGGGGCAATATTCCTCCCACTGACACCAATGAAGTGGGAACTATGCCTCCCACTAATACCAATGATGGGGTACTATTCCTCCCACTTGCACCAATGATGTGCCACTATTCCTCCCACTGACACCAATGATGGAGCATTATTCCTCTCACTGACACCAATGATGGGGCACCATTCTCCCCCTAATACTAAAGACGGGGTATGGTTTACGCCCATTGATGCCAGGACATTTTTTAATCCCACAGGCTACACTCTGGTCCCCCTAAAGTCCAAAGAACAGTAAACTGACCCTTTATTTAGAAAGTTTGGAAACCCCTGATTTATACCAATATCAAAAGGCCTTGATAGGTGGGTTTCAATCCAGAGGAGTGGGCGTTCCTTGGCAGACTGCATTTGCATAGGTAATGCTCACATGTGATGCCGAGCCTCTATGATTGCAATAACAGAAATCCAGTAAGTGTCCAGTAATCCAGGGGTTGAGTAGGAAATGATGATGATGCTGGGTATCATCTGCCCAATGCAAATCCTCACTACGTGATGTCAATGGATACAGGAAGCTTCATGCACCCAAAAAGTGAAAGCAGAAGCTTCCCTTAAATTTCTCCTAATGTACCCGGTTGCCCGCATTCTCCACCAATACCTAAGTGATGCTTCCCAGGAGGCCTCAGGATACTTTAAAGTGCATGCATCACAGTGTGTCTTTAGGGAGGGTTCATCCACCCAAAAAGTGAATTTAGAAGTGCCCCTTAAATTTCTAAGAAACGCGATGGCCTGAGTTGTATACTGCCATTAGCATTTGTCGCCTCGGGCAAATGTTCACAAATAGGAATTTGAAGAACTCCACTAAGTACTAATTGTATGTCCACTGGCCACATAACGTGTCCAGATTCCAAGAAACAACAGCTTCTTCTGCAGAAAAACAAGTTATTTATAGGGTCTGGCAGTAACATTTAGACCTGTGTTTGGCCATGCCGCTCTTAGATGCCAGTAGCATTTTCCAAGTGTTGGCATTTTTTTTTAACCCTTTTTTAAAAAGTTGTCCTTGAGCTCCAAACCAGTAACTTTGCCTAGGCTGAGATGATGTCATCGGTCTTCTGCAGGCAGGAGGAAGCATTTCCTTAGTCTCCCCTCCTCCAGTGATCAGACTGCAACATTGTAAAGTTGTAGTCAACGGGAATAAAAGGAAAAACCCCAATCGCCGCACACCAACAAAGCCCCAAGTATACAGCTTCAGCCTAGCTCCGTTGACGCATTTCACCCCCTCCCTGGGAAATAGTCATGGAGAAGCTATTTATTAAGAGTTATTATTGTAGTAGATGCAGATTTCCTCAGTCCCCCTCCCCCCAGTGATCAGACTGTACACTGTAACTTTGTAGCAAATCACAAGGTGCGCGGCTACAGTAGGGGGCTGATCTGTGTCAGACATTCATGAACACAGCCAAGAACTGCACAGACACCAGGATTTACATGATTGTGCCATCTCTGAACCAGCATCTCCAGGAAGTAGATAACCACCCTAGGTGATGCCTGAGTGCCATCCTATTGGAGCCCTATTGGGAGTACTGTGACCTCTATAGGAGGTAATAAATGCCTGGAAGTCTTGTAATGGAACATTACGTGGGCGGCACAGTGGTGTAGTGGATAGCACTTTCACCTAGCAGCAAAAGGGTCCCTGGTTCGAATCCCAACCACGACACTACCTGCCTGGAGTTGCATGTTCTCTCTGTGCCTGCGTGGGTTTCCTCTGGGAACTCCGGTTTCCTCCCACACTCCAAAGACATGCTGGTAGGTAAAATAGATCCTGTCTAAATTGCCCCTAGTATATGTATGTATGTGAGTTAGGGACCTTAGATTGTAAGCTCCTTGAGGGCAGGGACTGATGTGAATGTAGAATATATAATGTATGTAAAGCGCTGCGTAAATTGATGGTGCTATATAAGTACCTGAAATAAATAAATAAAATTACTGAGCATGCACAGGTTTAACATGCGTTAGTGTGTTACGGGGTGCATTGTGTTAAGGATGCTCATTCATTGTGAATGGGCTGGCACTCAATGGATGTAAAAAGCCTACACGACCCTTTTTTTAACAATGCAGCGCCCCACAACACACCGTATTAGCCCTTAATCTGCAATGTGTAGGCAGTTGAGGTCATGTGCTGCACGCCAGCTATTGAAGAAGCTTATTGGCGGACCTTCACCTACACCTGCCCACTTTCTGACATTTCGCTCCTACCCTCCTCGTACTCCCTTAACTCTTACCTAGATGATAATAATGTACTCAGTTACCCGCATTCTCCACCAATACCTATGTGATGCTTCCCAGGAGACCTCAGGGAACTTTACAGTGCATACATCAGTGGCGGCCCGCTCATAAGGGGCGCAGGGGCGTCACCTCCCCAATCCATTTGCCCAGCCCCTAATCTACATGCAGGGCACTGAACGCATGGGTTCCAATGGGGTTTTTTTTTTGACGCACATGATTGGCTTCAAAAAGGGTGGGCTCAGGGCACAAAGCTCTGTGCCTCGAACCCACCGTGTTGAGTGACATTAGCAAATTAATATTCACTAATGTCTTTCTGCTTCTCCTCCCGGCCAATCAGGAAGTGGATTCTGACACCTGATTGGCCAGGGAGTCTCATGACTCCTGGCCAATCAGGTCTCTGGAACCGCTTTCTGTTCGGCTTCCCAGGAGGCCTCAAGGTTCTTTATATTGCATGCATCACAGCGTATCAGGGGGCTGGCTGTCTCTTCCTGGTCCTGGTAGCTAGCCCCCGATGGTGCATTTCTGTGCATTGAAGCCCCATCCACACCTGAGGGTAGCAGGAGCGCGTGTTCCCGCTTATGTTTTCTTCGGTGTAGTGTTGCTCACTTTCTGACATTCCGCTCCTATCCCACTTTTTTTTCTAATAATAACATTTTTTTAATACTTTTTTTTGGAGAACTCTCCTCGTACTTCCTGAATTTTTACCTAGATGATAATAATATACTTAGCTGCCCGCATTCTCCACCAATACCTATGTGATGCTTCCCAAGAGGCCTCAGGGTACTTTACAGTGCATGCATTACAGTGTTTCATTGGGGGGTTAGCTGTCTCTTTCTGCTAGCTAGACCCCGATAGTGCACTGCAGTGCATTGAGGCCCCATTCACACCTGAGGGTAGCGGAAACGCGTGTTCCCGCTCACATTATGTGTAGTTTTGCACGTTAATGAGAGTCATGCGAAGAGCATCCCATTCACCCCTACATGCGACAAAAGCCCCAAAGGAGCTCCATAACCTTTTTAATCATGCAGCATAGCACATTTTTTTTTGCGTTTGTAGAGCGTTTTGTTGCGTTTGATAACAGCATTTAGGGTGTCAGTCCAGAGGAGCGGGCATTCCTAGGCAGACTGCATTTGCATAGGTAATGATCATATGTGATGCTGAGCCTCTATGATTTAAATAACAGAAATCCAGTGGGTGAAAGGGTCAGGGACAGGTGGCAGTCAGGTTGAGAAGGAAAGATGTAGATGATGCTGGGCATCCTCTGCCCAATGCTAAATGCCATACATGATGTCCAGCGATACAAGAAGCTTCATGCACCCAAAAAGTGAATTTAGACGTTTAACTCAATGTCTCCTTCTAAGAAAAGTGATGACATGAGATATATTCTGCCATTAGCATTTGCTGCCCTGGGCAAATGTTCACTAATGGGAATTTAAAGAACTCCACTAAGTGGTAATTACATGTCCACTGGACACATAAGGTGAAACAACAACTTCTGAGAAGAAGAAAAACAAGCTTCTTATACAATTTTACAAAAATGAGGTTAAAAAATAGTAACTCTAGGAAGAATTTAAAAAAAATGAGGACCTGTGTTTGGCCACGCCTCTTTTGGCCTTTTTTGGCCTTTTTTAACCCTTTTTTAAAAAGTTGTCCTAGAGCTGCAAACCAGTGACTTTGCCTAGGCCCAGATGATGTCATCAGTCTGCCGCAGGCAGGAGGAAGCATTTCCTCAGTCACCCCTCCCGCAGTGATCAGACTGCAACATTGTAAAGTTGTAGTCAACAGGAAAAAAAAAGCCATGCCACCCAACAAAGCCATGCCACCCCCGATGCGTTTCACTTGATACTTTGTAGCAAATCAAAAGGTTAGATGCTACAGCAGGGGGCTGATCTGTGTCAGACATTCATGAACACAGCCAAGAACTGCACAGACACCAGGATTTACATGATTGTGCCATCTCTGAACCAACATCTCCGGGAAGTAGATAACGACCCTAGGTGATGCCTGAGCAAAAATAGCGTCGTCCTATTGGAGCCCTATTGGGAGTACTGTGACCTCTATGGGAGGTAATAAATGCCTGGAAGTCTTTTACTGGAACATTCCTGAGCATGCACAGGCTTCACATGCCTTAATGTGTTACGGGGTGCACTGTGTTAAGGATGCTCATTCATCGTGAATGGGTTGGCACTGCACCACAATGGATGAAAAAAGTGTACATGACCCTTTTTTAACAATGCAGCACTACGCAACATGCCGTGTTAGCCCTGAAGCTGCAATGGGTTGACCACTGAGGTCATGTGCTGCACCCCTGGACTGCATATTAAAGAAGCATATTGGTGGACTTTCCCACTTTCTGTTGTTCCGCTCCTATCCCACTCCTCTGTAATAATAAGATTTCTTTTTTTAAAATACTTTTTTCGGAGAACCCTCCTCGTTACTTCATTACCTAGATGATAAACTTACTCAGTTGCCCGCATTCTCCACCAATTCCTATGTGATGCTTCCCAGGAGACCTCAGGGAACGTTACTGTGCATACATCGGTGGTGGCCCGCTCATAAGGGGCGCCGCCCCCCCAATCCATGTGCCCGGCCCCTAATCTATATGCCGGGCGCCGGACACATGGATTCCAATGGGGTTTTCTTTTTTTTAAGCACATGATTGGCTTCACAATGGGTGGGCTCGGGGCACAGAGCACTGTGCCCGGAACCCACCCAGTTGTGTGACATTAGCGTATTAATATTTACTAAGGTCTTCCTGCTTCTCCTCTCAGCCAATCAGGAAGTGGATCCTGAGGCCTTATTGGCCAGGAAGTCTTATGACTCCTTGTCAATCGGGGGTCTGCAAATGCTGTCTGTTTGGCCGGGAGGAGAAGCAACAGCCCCAGCTCTTCCCTCCGCAAGCTGTGGGCCATGTGCACTGAGGAGCAGCAGGTGGAGGACCGGAGGGGCAGCCACTTCCAGGAGCCCTACCCTGGATCCAGCACCAACACCACCACCTCATCATTGTCCTCCTCCTCACACCTCTACCGCAGTAACAGCGAGGGGGGCCACACAGAGCCAAGCAACAGCAACAACCTGGGGGCTTTGTGGTCTCCCCCCAAACACCGGCTCATCAAGATTGACAGCTAAGCATAATGTAAGGCCGTGGATCCCTGCCTTCCCCTTCTGGGGGGAGGTAGTGCGAGTGACGGGGCCAGGTTTTTCGTTACAACCCCTCAAAAAAATTGATCATCAGCCGCCGCTGGCATGCATCACAGAGTGTCATTAGGGAGCTGGCTGTCTCTTCCTGGTCCTTGTAGCTATCCCCCCGATGATGCACCACAGCACATTGAGGCCCCATTCACACCTCAGCATTCCCGACCACGTTTTCTGTGTAATTTTGCACGTCGCGCAAAGGGCATCTCATTTACCCCTACGTGCGATAAACGTCCCAAAGTAGCTCCAGAAGTAGCACTTTTTTTTGCGTTTGTAGCGTTTTGTTGCATCTGATAACAGTATCACTAACAATTAATGGCACCTCGCAAAGTGCGACGTGCATGTGCAGCACGTTTCTGCAAAACATACATCTCTGTGTGCTTTGTTTGCGTGTTTAGGACGTGCGCAGCCTAAACCCCGGTTCTCACTGAATGCAGCTTTGAAATCGCGCAATTTCAAAGCCGCTGGTCACTCAGTGCCATTTCCTGTGCAGTTTACCGTCTATGCAAGTCGCACATGAAATCGCCGAAATTAGTGCAGAAACCTTTTTCAATATGGGAGTCGCACCGATTTCAACGGTTCCATAGGCGCAATTAGGGTGCAATTTGTCATGCGAGTTTAAACTGTCAAATCGCATGACAAGTCACGCCGTTGTGAACCAGGGCTGAGGGGCCCGCTGCAAGAACCCAGAAGAGACAGCCAGCTCCCTGATGGCATCAGAGAAGATGGCGGCGCTGGACTGGGTGTGCAGCAGCGGGGCGGCAGATCTCTACGGAACACCGCTGGATTAGCCAGGCATGCGAGTGCATTTCTTGTGCACAACTCAGCCGCATAGGTGGGGGGAGGGGATGGGAAGGGGTGTTCTCTTTAGAAGAATGGCTCATTTTTGGCCCCATGGACTTTTTGCCGGGCTTTGGGGAACACATGGCAAAACGCTCAGGTGTGAATGGGGGGATAAAAGTGTCCCAACCAATGCTTTTCTCTTACTTCCTCCCAAAAGAACACTGAAAGAGTTTTGAATTGATATATCTGTTCAAGAGGTGCAAAACTATTCCCATTGGTCCTGCCAGAAATCCAGTGAGCTCCTAACTTCTCAAACATTGTCAGCCTTGCCTGCAGAACACCTCCCTCTATGTTTGTTATGGAGAAGAGGAGAGTGGGGAGTTCTGTTGCCCTGCCCTAGGGTGACAATGCTGCTCCTCCATAGGTACAGTGCAGTGAGCGTTATCACCCTAGGACAGGAAGTGTGTTACTGGCAGGATCACCAGGTGAAAATAAAGTTCTGGGTCTTCAGTATGCCCTATTTAGTATATCTGATATTGGTAAGGTATTCAATGAAGGAGGTTGGGTGGGGATTCTTTGTTTTGCAGGAGGACCTGTTCCTGGCTGGTGGCGGGGTAGGGTAGGTAAGATTACCGCTCGGTCCCGCCCCCGGCATTAATCCCCCCTCTTATCGTTTTCCATCTTCCTCTCTGATCTCGGCAGGTTATTGTTTTGGGATAAATAAGATAAAATGTGTCAGGTAGAGAGATCTTATCAGCGCCACTTGAAGACAATACCAGTCTTCCTTCCGCCTCCCCCCCCTCCTCCTCGTTCCGCCTCAGTAGAATCCTAAACGTCGATCGTCTCACTCAGCACAACATTTATAGGAAGCAGAGCATTGCGGTGGAATGGGACGCGGCAATTCAGGAGGGCGTAATGTGCTGCAGGTGATTCCGCAAAGTCTTCCTCGCTACGGACTGCTGAACGAATGTTCAGATCATTGCGACACGTGAATGCGTGCGTTCCCATGTGCGTTGCTGCATCACGCGAGATTGCATGTTAGGCCTCATACACACAGGCAGAAAAAAAAATGCTGCTGTTAGACGCGGCCGCCAGTGAAAGCAACTCTAGGTTTCTAATGTGCAAATGCACTGCGTCATTTACAGGTGTATTGTAGAGCAGAGTTTAGAGGCATAGAAAAATACATTCAGCTTGCCCATTAATGGTTCAAATCGCGACCGGTTCACCAGATTTGAACGGTGTATGGCCGGCCTTAGCCTAGGTCCACAGCCCAACAGAGTGTGCATACCTTTCCGCACATTTTCTGCACATTCCTGTGCAGCACGTATAGGGCAGCCCATTAACTTCATTATCTATTGGCACTAAATAAATCCTGTATAATAATACTAATAATTACTTAAATGCTGGCCCTACACATGAGAAATGCGGAAAAGAAGTTCTGACGCGTTTTCAAAAATGCGCCGACCCCTATTGAGTGGTGCGCCTGCATCATGCAGTTTGGCGAGGGTGGAAACGGGCACATTCGCAGATACGTGGGGGTGCCATTACCATTTAACCACGCGTCTACTAATGGGCAACGCGTTTCTGTAAGTGCGTTTCCGGCAGACAGTACTGTGCACCTAACCTTACACCATAGTGTGCTCTACAATACCATTATGGGCACCCTGAACAACCTAGCTATCGATTCACGTCACAACATGGCGTTGTGGTGTAGCGGGATTTTAAAAAAGGGCGATGCACTTGGGGTAATTTAAATGCAGTAGGTAATGCACGGTAATGAGCCTAAAAACATGCGCTGACTCGTCGCACAGGTTTGAACTGAGCAAATGACTAGGCTCACATTTGTGTGTCTGCATTTGTGTGCATTTTTTCAAGCGTTTGAGGTGCGTTTTTGATGCATTTTTCAGGAACTCCCATTGAAGTCTACAAGGGCCAAAAAATGCATCAAAAAAAGAGCCTTCACCATTTTTTTAAGAGACACGGAAGCTCATGAAATAGGTGTAAAGGGGTCTCAGAGACAATAAAAGGCTTCCTCTCGCCATGCGTTGTCGCCCGATAGCCAAAGTGCGACAGATCACACAGGCGCAATAAGGGATGAGCGAGTAGGAAATCTTTCTCCAGCTGTATGGAAGAAGGTTGAGTTTGCAGGTCCAGTGCTATAGGAATTTATTGATGCACAAGTGATCTTTGAAAGGAAACTTTGTATAATAAACATCAATGACTTCCTCTGCTGGGGAAAACTTCCATACAAAGTATCCAAAAACAGAGTATCCAATACAAATTAAATTACATTTTACATAATGCACTGACTTTCTTGAAGAAGGTGTGCACCCAATGATTACCAACTCATTTCCAATAGTCCTAAACTCTTTCATTAACCCCTTCAATGCCGGGCACTTTCACCCCCTTCCTGCCCGTCCAATTTTCAGCTTTCAGAGCTCTCACACTTTCAATGACAATTGCACGGTCATGCAACACTGTACCCAAATGAGGTTTTTATCATTTTTTGCACACATTTAGAGCTTTTGTTTGATGGTATTTTATCACCACTGGATTTTTTATTTTTTGCTAAATAAATGAAAAACCTGAAAATTTTGAAAAAAAAACACCTTTTTTTGCATTCTGTTATAAAATTTTGCAAATAAATAATCTTTCTTCATAAATTTAGCCCAAAATGTATTCTGCTACATTTCTTTGGTGCGAATTAACCCAAATCTGTGTATATTATTTAGTTTGTGTTAACGTTAAAGTCCACAAACTATGGTGTATATATATATGAAAATTGCGGCCCTAAAATGCCAGGACAGTAGAATTGCCCCCCAGATGACTCCTTTTTGTAAGACAGTCCAAGGTATTTAGTAAGAGGCATAGTGAGTTTTTTTAACCACTTGCTGACCGTCAACCGCAGGTTGGCGGGGACAAAGTGGCTCGATATCGCAAACTGCCGTCATACGACGGCGGCTGCGAGATCGCGCACTGTGAGCGCTTGCGCATCTCCGGAGGCACACCCGCACGCTCACTGTGTTGGGGGGGCCAGGGAGCGGGTGCGGCGGACTCGATCGCTGCCGGCTACCCGCGATGCCCCCCCCTCGGAGTGAAAGAACGGAGGTCCGTGTAAGTAAACACGGACCTCCGTTCTGTGAGAGGGGGAAGGGCTGTGATCACAGCCTTCCTCTACATGGAAGCTGTGATCACTTCCCTTCCCCTGCTAGGGCAGCCCACACACTGTTAGAACACGCCCAGGGAACACAGTTAACCCTTAGAGCGCCCCTGCAGGTTAACCCCTTCACTGCCAATGGCATTTACACAGTAATCAGTGCATTTTTATAGCACTGATCGCTGTATAAATGCCAATGGTCCCAAAAAAGTGTCAAAATGGTCCGACATGTCCGCTGCAATATCGCAGTACCGCTAAAAATTGCAGATCACCGCCATTACTAGTAAAAAATTTAAAAGAAATAAAAACCCCAGAAATGAATTCTCATCCGTAAATGCGGCCACTTTTGCGCAAACCAATCAATAAACGCAGATTGCAATTTTTTTTATCACAAATATGAGGAAGAATATAAATCGGCCAAAACTGATGAAAGAAAATGTTTTTTTGTATTTTTTTTTTGGATTTGTATTTTAGCAAAAAGTAAGAAATTTGGTTTTTTTTGCTAAATTGTCGCTCTTCTATTGTTTATAGCGGCGATCAGAAATGACACAGAGGGGATCAAATACCACCAAAAGAAAACTCTATTTATGGGAAAAAAAGGACGCAAATTTAGTTTGGGTACAATGTCGTACAACCGCGCAATTTTCAGTTAAAGCGATGCAGCGCCGAATCGCAAAAAGTGCTCTGGTCCTAAAGTGTGAAATCCTTCCGGGGCTGAAGTGGTTAAGTTGATTTTTTGTCATCATGTTTTGAATGGAGAAATTAAAAAAAATATATACACAATTTTTTTTCTATACGTGACATCACCAGTGCAGTACGGCGTCATCATATAACTGGTGTGGCGGTGATCAGAGACACTGACTGGTGACAATACAAAAAAATATAATTTTTTAATTAATTTTTTTATGACTTTTTTTTTTTACAATTTTTTTTTTTTCAATTAACAATTTTTATTTCAAAAGAGAAGATATTATTCAAACATTACAGTTACTACAATTTTTGTTTAAACACACTGTGCCCAGAGCAATATATTGTTACAGTAGTGACATTGAACTACTCTGGGGAAGTGATCGGGAGTTTATTTATTTTTTACACATTATGTTTGCTTATAGCAGTGAATTACATTGCAATACACGGGCATTATACTGAATGAAAAACTGAATCATTCAAGTCTATTTTGTTTATTTTTAGTCTTTTTTTTTTTGGTTAGCTGTGCTTGGTTAAAGCTAATCACATGGTACAGACGGACTGTGATTGGCCCTGCCGGTACCATGTGATCAAATTGACCAATCACAGCTAGCAACAATATTGTACACATTGGATGGCATGAAAGGAAGCCGTCATCCATTGTGTACAACTGTCATTGGTAACAGCAGTCACATGGTACCCAGCAGTGAACCTGTACACTGACCGTTCATTGGCTGTGTCCTCTGGACACGGCCAGTGACAGATCGCACCATGCCCGCGCGATTGGCACATCCTGATAGGATGTCATATGATGTCCACTGTCCAGGCAGGATGGGAAAGTCACCGCCCGGCCGTCATTTGTCTATAGTAGGGTTGCCACATGTCCGGGATTCACCCGGACAGTCCGTTTTGAATAATGTGCCCGGGTTTTAGTCTACCTGAAGCCCGGACACATTATTCAGACAGGACTGTGGCTCAGAACAGGGCTTGACAGGAGGGTGAGGGGGCACTATGTTTACTATTACTATTCTCTTTGGAGCTCCCTAAGGTGGGGTCTTGGGTCTGTTACAATCTTATAGTGTATACCAACACAAAAAAAAATTACTGTGCGCCCAAGTGTTTGGGTTTGGCTTGAAGAAAAAGTGGCAACCCTATAAGTGGTTAAAACAGTCTTTGGAGATCCTGCCATCCTTCTTCAGGCTCTTCCTGTTATAGGGTGACAATGCTCTGTCCCTGTCTCCTAATTGTTCTTCCCCCCTGTCACCCGGGCTTCTGATTGTGACTATAGATGATCATCTCAACACACATTACTCAGACATGGTCCATTCTTGTCACCATTAGGAAACCAACCCTGTGAAATGCCATGCAGCCATCACTGGAGTGCACGTAGCCTAGAAGTGGATGCAAATAGGCTCAGGGGCAGTGACCCATCCATAAAGGGCGCCGCCCCCCTAATCCATGCACCCGGCCCCTAATCTACATGCAGGGCACTGGACACATGGATATCAGTGTTTTTTTTTTTTTTAAGGCACATTATTAGAGCCTGAGGCTTTAATTGGCTTCAAAAAAGGGTGGGCTCGGGGCGCAAAGCACTGCGCCCTAAGCACACCCAGTTGTGTGACAATAGCAAATTAATATTCACTGTTGTTTTCCTGATTCTCCTCCCGGCCAATCAGGAAGCAGGTCCTGAGACCTGATTGGCCAGGGAGTCTTAGGACTCCCGGCCAATCGGGTCTCAGGACCCACTTTCTGTTTGGCCGGGAGGAGAAGCAACAGCCCCATCTCTTCCCGAGCCGGAGTGAGGAGCAGCTGTCCATCCTGTCCGTCTCCCGCGCACGCACGGGGGGTGCATTAGTTTGCCACCCCCCCAATATATTGAGCACCAGCCACCACTGCTCAGAGGGATCAGCAGCACTGAGTTGGAACAAAGGATGAGGTCAAGGCTAGTATTTTATTTTGAAAACAAAAGACAATTATTTATAATACACAGAGCACGTGGCAAAATAAACGTCACCCAGCTGGCGGGGTGGGGGGCGGGGGTACAGTTACTTTACATAGCAAACATAGAATTTGCCTGTGACAACTGCCGTCCACAATTGTGATCACATTCTGGTTTCAAACAACAAACCAAAGTGCTCTGTGCATTAAAAAGAAAATCCTTGTTGTCACCTTTCATCTATTGTTGCTGCTGATCTCCAGAGGCCTCTTTGCCACCGCTTCCTATCTACGATGGCGGCATGGCATTTCTCAAGGCAGGTTTTCCTATGGTGACAACAGTGGTCCATGTCTGTGTAAGCACACGATGACCACCTGTGGTCTTCATCAGGCAGAGGGGCACCCACTTTTTTATGCACCAAATGCCTTGGCAAACCCAGATATCAGCTTGTAAAAGTAGCGTGGCATCACTGTGCTGTACATAGCCTGTGCAGAGAGCAGAGGTGTGGGTGGGGTCCTGCAGGCTCCATCCACTACAGGCCTCCTGGAGAAAACTACAGGAGGGGGCGGAGACAAGACCAGTCACCCTGCCCAAGGAGATAGCGCAGAGCTGTGGGAGGGGCCCTGCAGGCTCCACCCACTACAGGCTTCATGCAGAAAACTACAGGAGGGGGTGGAGACAAGACCAGTCACCCTGCACAAGGAGAAAGAACAGATCTGTGGGAGGGACCCAGAAGGTCACCCACTACAAGCTGCCTACAGAAAACTACAGGAGGGGCGGAGACAAGACAGTCACCCTGCATAAGGAGATAGCACAGGACTGTGGGAGGGTTCCAGCAGGCTCCACCCACTACATGCTTCCTGCAGAAAACTACAGGAGGGGGTGGAGACAAGACCAGTTATCCTGCACAAGGAGACAGTGCAGGACTGTGGGAGGGGCCCAGCAGACTCCACCCACTACAGGCTGTCTGCAGGAAACTACAGGAGGAGGGCGGAGACAAGACCAGTCACCCTGCAGGAGAGATAGCAGAGCTGTGGGAGGGGCACAGGAGGCCCCACCAACTACAGGCTTCCTGCAGAAAACTACAGGAGGGGGCGGAGACAAGACCAGTCACCCTGCACAAGGAGCGAGCGCAGAGTTGTGGGAGGGGTCCATAAGGCCACACCCACTACAGGCTGCCTGCAGAAAACTACAGGAGGGGGCGGAGACAAGACCAGTCACCCTGCACAAGGAGCGAGCGCAGAGTTGTGGGAGGGGTCCATAAGGCCACACCCACTACAGGCTGCCTACAGAAAACTACAGGAGGGGGCGGAGACAAGACCAGTGACCCTGCACAAGGAGCGAGCACAGCTTTAATATAAACCCAATAGAGAGATTCCACAATTGGCCTGAAATTGTCATCTGTATGGCCGATGTTGAAGAGCCGATGCTGAAGGATGGGGAGGTGCAAGTGCTGATTGTCCTGGTCCGTGGAATGTGGATGGAGGAACCCATCATTAAAGCCATTCCTCCTAAGACCCCTAATGGTTGTATTATGGGCTATTAGTACCCTGTAGCAGTCTGCAGATTATAGGATTACTGATGGCAGGTGCTAATCTACCTGTGACTGCGGAGGGCCGGCTATTAATGTTGTTTTTTTTATTTACACACCCCTGACAAACAGACACAATGCAACAAATGATCACCCCAGACATGAAAACAATGGGGAGCTTCCAGACAATCAATGCCAGGGCGTGTGAGGGCGCCATTGCATCCCTAAGACGGACACTGCGGAGGAACCTAGATGGTCAATGTGGAATGAAACATCTACATTGTCACCTTCAAGGGTCAGTCTACCTAGAATTAATATCTCTGTGTTTGATGGATGGTGGAGATTTAAACTGCTTGGCACTTTCCTTGATCTCCCAGGGACTCTGGCTTCCAGGGTAGCGGTGTAGATTTTCTGCCCCGGTCCCTGTGTGTCAGTGTGGTTCCAGAGAGACATCCACAGAAGACAATCTTTAAGGGATTTTCCCCTAAGTGAGTGGACACCTAGCCGAGGGTGCACCCTTCAGATATTACAGAGATGTCACTTTAAAATGGGCTGGCCGATTCCTGGCATGCTTGATTTTACCAGGAGTGTTGTTTCATAGAAAATAACCCCATTGGTCCCCCTGAGGAAGCGCCTTGTGGACGAAACACGCTGGGGTCTGCTTTGTTCTTCCACAATTGGATTTGTTCGCTCTTACCAACACTTCTTTGGACTAAATCTATTGGGATAGTGTAATATCTGGTGCCATAGATTGTAAGCTCCATGAGAGTAGGGACTGATGTGAATGTACAATGTATATGTAAAGCGCTGCGTGAATTGACTGCGCTAAATAAGTACCTGAAATAAATAAAGAAATAATTCAAATTTGTGCAAATATTAGCATCCACTTTGAATGTATGAAGTTTCCTGTTTTGTCTGGGGATTATGTTCAGTGGCCAATTTTGAACCATGCAATATGTTATTGTTTTTAATTAGGGGATCTCTCTCTCTCTAAATATATATATTATTGTGTCTAAGGGCCGGTTCACACCTAGGCGATTTGCGATCCGACTTGTGTCGCCCCCATTCGCCTCAAATCGCCTGACATCAGAAATCCCATTGGAATGAATGGAGCCGTCTTAATATGCGCTATTCAAGTCGCTCCGATTCCAAGGCGATTTCAAAAAAGGTTCCTGTACTGTTTCAAAGCGACTTCTAGGCGATTTGAGCCCATAGAAGTCAATGGAAGTCGCTTCCAAGTCAGATCACCGTCTATGAAGAAGCGGCTTTACAGGAAAAAGAAAATATTTTTTTAAGGCAACTCCCCCTCCCTCTCTTCTCTGATTGGCCACAGGCAAAGTCGCCTGGCATAGAGGTCGCGTTGTAATGCCCAAAGTAGCTCTGAAGTCTCTTTTAAATCGCTTTCGAATCGCCCCGGAAGTCGGATCGCCTAGGTGTGAACTGAGCCTGAGAAATAAAGCTGTTTTATTTTAACATGTTAGTGTAAATATTTCTTTGAGAGAAAAAAAAGAAAGTCCTGTTTGATGTTTCCGGTGTTATTCGAAGATAAGCATACTTAGTAAATACCAGGATGTAGTGGCACACCCCGGTTATCCCGGGAAATGTTTTAGGACCCTTCTAGATAGCTTGTGGTATCCAATGCACACGGTATGGCCTCACGTTTATGGACACCAGACCATCACACCTATACAATATTTTCAAAAGTATTGGGACACCATTCCTTTACACACACATGAACTTTAATGGCATCCCAGTCTTAGTCCGTAGGGTTCAATATTGAGTTGGCCCACCCTTTGTAGCTATAACAGCTTCAACTCTTCTGGGAAGGCTGTCCACAAGGTTTAGGAGTGTCTATGGGAATGTTTGACCATTCTTCCTGAAGAGCATTTGTGAGGTCAGGCACTGATGTTGGATGAGAAGGCCTGGCTTGCAGTCTCCTCTCTAATTCATCCCAAAGGAGTTCTGTCTAGTTGAGGTCAGTACTCTGTGCAGGCCAGTCTAGTTCCTCCATCCCAAACTCTCTCATCCATGTCTTTAAGGACCTTGCTTTGTGCAGTGGTGGGCAGTCATGTTGGAACAGGAAGGGCCATCCCCAAACTTCCCACAAAGAGCAAATTGTCCAAAATGTCTTGGTATGCTGACACCTTAAGAGTTCCCTTCACTGGAACTAAGGGGCCAAGCCAAACCCCTAAAGAACAACCCCACACCATAATCCTCCCTCTACCAAATGATTTGGACCACTGCACAAAGCAAGATACAATTTCATGCTCTGTACTTTGTGGGAACAGTTTGAGGATGGCCCCTTCCTGTACCAACATGACTGCGCACCAGAGCACAAAGCAAGGTCCATAAAGGCATGGATGACCAAGTGTGGGGTGGAGGAAGTTGACTGGCCTGCACAGAGTCCTGACCTCAACCCCATAGAACACCTTTGGGAGGGATTAGAGCAGAGACTGCAAGCCAGGCCTTCTCAAACATCAGTACCTGACCTCACAAATTCTCTTCTGGAAGAATGGTCAAACATTCCCATAAACACTCCTAAACCTTGTGGACAGCCTTCCCAGAAGAGTTGAAGCTGTTATAGCTGCAAAGGGTGGGCCAACTCAATAGTGAACCCTACAGTCTAAATATATATATTATTGTGTCTAAGGGCCGGTTCACACCTAGGCGATTTGCGATCCGACTTGTGTCGCCCCAATTCGCCTCAAACCGCCTGACATCAGAAATCCCATTGGAATGAATGGAGCCATCTTAATATGCGCTATTCAAGTCGCTCCGACTCCAAGGCGATTTCAAAAAAGGTTCCTGTACTATTTCAAAGCGACTTCTAGGCGATTTGAGCCCATAGAAGTCGCTTCCAAATCAGATCACCGTCTATGAAGAAGCGACTTTACAGGAAAAAGAAAATATTTTTTTAAGGCAACTCCCCCTCCCTCTCTTCTCTGATTGGCCACAGGCAAAGTCGCCTGGCATGGAGGTCGCTTCAGGTCGCGTTGTAATGCCCAAAGTAGCTCTGAAGTCTCTTTCGAATCGCTTTCAAATCGCCCCGGAAGTCGGATCCCTAGGTGTGAACCGAGCCTGAGAAATAAAGCTGGATTTTTTTTAACATATTAGTGTAAATATTTCTTTGAGAGAAAAAAAGAAAGTCCTATTTGATGTTTCCGGTGTTATTCGAAGATAAGCATACTTAGTAAATACCAGGATGTAGTGGCGCACCCCGGTTATCCCGGGAAATGTTTTAGGACCCTTCTAGATAGCTTGTGGTATCCAATATACACGGTATGGCCTCACGTTTATGGACACCAGACCATCACACCTATACAATATTTTCAAAAGTATTGGGACACCTGCCTTTACACACACATGAACTTTAATGGCATCCCAGTCTTAGTCCGTAGGGTTCAATATTGAGTTGGCCCACCCTTTGCAGCTATAACAGCTTCAACTCTTCTGGGAAGGCTGTCCACAAGGTTTAGGAGTGTCTATGGGAATGTTTGACCATTCTTCCAGAAGAGCATTTGTGAGGTCAGGCACTGATGTTGGATGAGAAGGCCTGGCTTGCAGTCTCCACTCTAATTCATTCCAAAGGAGTTCTGTCTAGTTGAGGTCAGGACTCTGTGCAGGCCAGTCTAGTTCCTCCACCCCAAACTCGCTCATCCATGTCTTTATGGACCTTGCTTTGTGCAGTGGTGAGCAGTCATGTTGGAACAGGAAGGGCCATCACCAAACTGTTCCCACAAAGAGCATTAAATTGTCCAAAATGTCTTGGTATGCTGACACCTTAAGAGTTCCCTTTACTGGAACTAAGGGGCCAAGCCCAACCCCTAAAGAACAACCCCACACCATAATCCTCCCTCTACCAAATGATTTGGACCAGTGCACAAAGCAAGATACAATTTCATGCTCCCAACTTTGTGGGAACAGTTTGAGGATGGCCCCTTCCTGTTCCAACGCAGCACTGCACAAAGCAAGGTCCATAAAGGCATGGATGACCAAGTGTGGGGTGGAGGAAGTTGACTGGCCTGCACAGAGTCCTGACCTCAACCCCATAGAACACCTTTGGGAGGGATTAGAGCAGAGACTGCAAGCCAGGCCTTCTCAAACATCAGTGCCTGACCTCACAAATTCTCTTCTGGAAGAATGGTCAAACATTCCCATAGACTCCTAAACCTTGTGGACAGCCTTCCCAGAAGAGTTGAAGCTGTTATAGCTGCAAAGGGAGGGCCAACTCAATAGTGAACCCTACGGACTAAGACTGGGACACCATTAAAGTTCATGTGCATGTAAAGGCAGGCGTCCCAATACTTTTGAAAATATAGCGTATCTTCCGTACCATAAAGTGCAACAATCATGCATGACTATTGCCAAAGGAGATTATAATTGTAAAAGTCTCAGTGAACGGTATAGGAGTGGGTATTGTACTGCGCATGCGAAAACCCTTGTGTGCATGCCCAGAAGTTCAAGTATGAGATACGCTGGTATTAGAAATACAGATCTGTGATTCGGATACAGAGTGGTTATCTTATACAGGTTATGGCTTTTTATTTTAGTCTTTTTAGCTTGGCGCATGCACTTTTTATTGTTTAGTGAGTGGGCAAACTCAGACCGCACCCTATGCATTGAACACCAGTGTGCAGTCAGTTATACGGGAACACGGATCGCTACTGCGCATGCTACTTCATATACACCAATTTACATTTCAATTGTACCCCTGCAGGTTGACCCTGATCTTTTTTTTTTTTTTTTAAATTAAGTAATTCAAAGATTGAATGATTCCGAGTCCCAGTCCACGCAGGTAATTGAGTTCTCCCTTATCTGCCTCTGACAATAATTCACCACCGCCTGGTATTATACATGTTTATATTCACCATAATGTCTAATCCTGGACTGTATGTACTGAACATTCCTCTCGCCCATCAGTGCCCTTTGTACCCTATGATATTCCTGATACACTGCTTATAATCAAGCTGACAATAATGAAGCTTCTTGCTGCTGTGCGAGCAAAGCAAACCTTCCCTTAGAGAACCGTGGAAGCCATCCAAGCTGGGGGAACGAGGAAAGCCATCCCTGCCAGAAGACAGTGATTGTCGCTAGCGGCTATAGCACCCGCTAGCGATAATCGCAAGTGAATCTGGCAGGCTGGTTGTGCCCAAGCTGATCAATCGATCAATTGGTACATTCAGCCAGCCCATTAATGGCAAATCTCCTGCTGAACCTGGCCTTACCTGGCTGTCATAGTAAAGCCTGCCATACATACAGTAGTGCTCAAAAGTTTGCACACCCTGGCATAAATCATGAAATGTTGGCATTAATATTAAAAATATGACTGAGCATGCCAAAAAACTCTCTTTTATTTAAGGATAGTGATCGGGCGGCACAGTGGTGTAGTGGGTAGCATTCTCGCCTAGCAGCAAAAGGGTCGCTGGTTCGAATCCCAACCACGACACTACCTGCCTGGAGTTTGCATGTTCTCCCTGTGCCTGCGTGGGTTTCCTCTGGGTACTCCTCCCCTCCCTTTAGAATGTAAGCTCTACGAGCAGGGCCCTCCTGTCCCTTCTGTATTGTAATTATGCTGTTACCCCCTCTACATTGTAAAGCGCCGCGTAATCTGTTGGCGCTATATAAATCGTGTATAATAATAATAATACTCCAGTTTCCTCCCACACTCCAAAGACATGCTGGTAGGTTATATGGATCCTCTCTAAATTGGCCCTAATATATGTATGAATGTGAGTTAGGGATCTTAGATTGTAAGCTCCTTGAGGGTAGGGACTGATGTGAATGTACAATGTATATGTAAAGCGCTGCGTAAAATAACGGTGCTATATAAGTACCTGAAATAAATAAATATGAAGCCATTTATTATCACATAGTTGTTTGGCTCTTTTTTAAATCACAATGATAACACCCAAATGTTTACATACCTTGGACTGTTTGACCTTGGTACAGACATACAAGGGGACACACACAGGTTGTAATGGCAATTAAAAGGTTAATTTCCCGCATCAGTGGCTTTTTAAATTGCATTTAGTGTCTGTGTATAAATTGTCAATGAGTTTGCTAGCTCTCACGTTAATGCACTGAGCAGGCTAGATACTGAGCCATGGGGAGCAGAAAAGAACTGTCAAAAGACCTGCGTACCAAGATAATGGAATTTTATAAAATGGAAAAGGATATAAAAAGATAATCGAAGTGTTAAATTTGCCAGGAGGTACTGTTCAATCACTTATTAAGAAGTGAAAAATTTGTATCTCTTGATACCAAGCCAAGGTCAGGCAGACCAAGAAAACCACAATTGCCAGAGGAATTGTTCGGGATACAAAGACAAACCCACAGGTAACCTTAGGAGAAATAGAGGTTGCTCTGGCAAAAATGGTGTGTTTTTTTTTTTTAAGGAGCACAATACAATGATACTTGAACAAAAATGATCTGCATGGTTGAGTTGCCAGAAAGAAGCCTTTACTGCACTAATGCCACAAAAAAAGCCCTGTGAGGCATGTCAAAGCATTGCCAGGCATATTGTTACTGGGCTTTTTTTGTGGCATTAGAGCAATAAATGCTTTTCTGACAACAAGACCAAACACACAGTTTTTTCCAGAGCAGCCTCTATTTCTCCTAAGGTTACCTTTGGGTTTTTCTTTCCATACTGAACAATTCCTCTGGCAGTTGTGGCTGCAATCTTTCTTGGTCTGCCTGACCTTGGCTTGGTATCAAGAGATCCCCGAATTTTGCACTTCTTGATAAGTGATTGAACAGCACTTACTGGCAAATTTAACACTTTGAATATCTTTTTATATCCTTTTCCATCTTTATAAAATTCCATTACCTTGTTATGCAGGTCTTTTGACATTTATTTTCTGCTCTCCATGGCTCAGTATCTATGTCTGCTCAGTGCATTAACGTGAGAGCTAGCAAACTCATTGACAATTTATACACAGACACTAATTGCAATTTAAAAAGCCACTGATGCGGAAAATTAACCTTTAATTGCCATTATAACCCGTGTGTGTCACCTTGTATGTCTGTACCAAGGCCAAACATTCCAGGGGATGTAAACTTGTGATCAGGGCCATTTGGGTGATTTCTGTGATCATTAAAAAGGAGCCAAACAACTATGTGATAATAAATGGCTTCATATGATCACTATCCTTAAATAAAAGAGAGTTTTTTGGCATGATCAGTCATTTTTTCAATATCAATGCCAAAATGTCATGATTTATGCCAGGGTATGCAAACTTTTGAGCTCAACTGTAGATGAAAAATTTCTGCTGGCCGGGAAGCAGCCCCTGCATTTTTTTATTTTTTTTATTTAAAGCAAGGCTGAACCCAAATAAAGAGACAGTTGAAATGGCTCTCAAGCTGTACAATCTAGTTATAAAAAAAATAGCCACGTTTAGGGTGAACCACAGCTCAAACATTACAGGGTTTTGTTGGTTTTTAAATCAGTATGCATACAAAGTGGGGAGGCTCGCCCTCACTTCCTGTCCTGGAGACACAACAGGGAAAACTCAGTCAAGCAGAAACAGCAATTTTGCCATTCTTTTCTGGGACAGGTGTCTGGAATTCCTCCTCACCTCCTCCTCTAGGGACAACTGTCATGTTTTGGTTTCCCTCAAAAGTGCATTGAGCAGTTGGAGGCAATTTTCATTGCGAGAGAAAGATTTGAGGGAGAAAAAAACATTTTGAAATTTTTCCATAGGTGGGCCCAACCCTATGGTGGGGCACATATTGTATTCAAGTATTGATGCGCTAAAGCTGTGTGCAGTACCACTTGTATCATCTTGGACACCTTTGATGATGAATATCTATTCCCTCTTCTGGCATTGTTAAGGAAATATTTGACTGTGTGTGGATACCTTAAAAATGTGTGTCTGACTGTGAGTTATTAGCTAGAGTCGGTAAAAAAATAATTGCGTTGTCCACCCTGCCTCCAACTATCTCTTTGAGATCAGGCCATTTCTAATGACAAAAACATACAATCTTTGTAGCTTTGTAGGTAGTTATATGCAGCAATAAAGATTATTGTCTTAAAAAAATAAATTAAATCAATAAATAAATATTGTCAAAAACCCATTAGATCCAAGGACCTCACAAACATTCTGTGGAGAAAACAGAGATGCCCCATCTCATTCCCCTTTCCAAGCCTTAGAGACACCAGAATGTGAAGGTAGAAAAGAAGAATCTCTACTGAAAATAATTACTTAGGGTACAGCAATGGGGCCTCACACCACCCAACAAGGGCAAATTTGAATTATGAAATAAATACTTAAAAAGAAACACATTACATTTACATAAATTGAAATGGTGACTGCCTTCACCTAACTCCCTGCCCCACCACCACCTGTTAGTAGATAAGTAGAGGTGTCTGGACAGTCAAAGCCTGCCTTTAGAATCCTTCTATGTTTCCAATATGATATACGCCACACAGGTACAGCCCACCTCCAAAACCCTGAACAACAGAAGGTTTTCAAGGGCAGCTGAAGAAAGCCAATCACATGCAAGCAATAGTAGCCTTGTGAATGTTGATTGGCGAGGGTTCTGAACTGGACATACCTAGAGGTCACATCAGGGGATCCATTATAGACATCTCCTACTGGATTGTATCTGAATCCAAAACATTATACATTTTGTATGGAGTAAGCAATGGATAGGACCCGTGTCCATTTTGCTTTGCTGTATGTGTCTCCTCTCCACTAAGGAGAGTTCACCCTAACTTTGTAACCGTGACACAAAAAGTGATGGCAAATCCAAAATTGCATAGAATTTTCCAAGAAATTTTTAAACAACTGACAGGCGTTAATCATTCTCCACTTTATCCAAAAATTGGACAAAGTTCAGCATGCCCTTAAAGAGGAAGGCCCAGAATAATCGCATTTTAGGTGCCTTACCTGTTTAAACTGTTCCTCATACGTCCACTCATGATGGCCCAATTGTCCATTAGGAGATAAGGTGTGTGATTGGGAACTAGTATTTGGTAACTGTGATTGGTTGACCCTTGACAGTCCCTTGCTAGGTGAGCCAGGTTGTGCATTTGAGTTCATCTCCATATGTTCCTCCTCTTCTTCTCCTTCCTCATCATCCATATCATCATCGTCAAAGTCCGCCTCTTCTCCTTCACTTTTGTGCTTAGAGTCTTCATCCTCTGATTTCTGGATTGGGGTGTGAGGAAAAATCAGAGAAGTCCGGTTCTGTGATAACATTGAGCTAGATGTTGTGGTAGTGGTGGATGTATTGGTGGTGTTGGAGATTGAAGGGGTGGTCACTGCTGCGGCGGCTGCTGCTCTTACAGCGGCTTGGTAATGGCGTATGGCCAACGCTTGTTGCTGGATGCGTGACTCTACCAAGCAACGCAGTTCTCTGTCTTTTTCCTGTCGTAGTTTCTCCTCCAAGGCCAAACGAGCAGCCTGTTGGCGCTGTAAGTTCTCCATGACAGCTTCTAGCCTCATTCCGCCACCTGTGGAGACCGTCTGAGGGGGCTGGGTAGGACGGGAAACAGGAAAAGGGGAGCCATGATGGGAAGAAGTAGCAACAAGGAGAGATGGGAGAGAGGAAGAGGCAGCGAATGCTGCTTGCTGGAAGTGGGGGACACAAGTAATTGGAAAGAAAAAGAAGGTGGAAGGTAGAGGTGAGAGAAAAGAGGAGTGCAGAAAAACAGTGACGAAATGACAAGAGGGGAGGAAGAAGAGGTGAGAAAAGAAGAAGAGGTGATAGAAGGATTGTGTAGAAAAATAATGGGGATG
>BLSH010269210.1:423295-437892 GCA_018402905.1 Glandirana rugosa
AGTTATTTTTCTACCAAGAGTACGACTAAGAGTCAGAAGTTCTGAAAGACTCGGTCTCTGGGTTTTCTTCGTCGGTCTCTCGACCTCATGACTGAAGTGAACGGCGTACGAACAAGGTCCAGTCCTAACTTACATCTCCCCTAGGCTTACTGTCGGTCTTGTTGTCGTAAAAGTCCTCCACAAAACATTGGATTTATTCTTTTACCAGGTCATACACCGCCACCCTAACCAACCGAGGAACGACTGTTACAATATATGACATATATCTATTTATCTATATAGCGACATATATATTTTTACAGGGGCGTTACGTGGTTAGTCGGTAATGCATGCGGCAAGTGAAGTCAGTACTCCAGCTCTCTGGCTGCTTCTTTTGGGTCTCTGGCTCAGAAAGTCTTGAAGACTGAGAATCAGCATGAGAACCATCTTTTTATTGAATTTGCTATCAGTGTTAATTTTGGCAGCAAATTTCAATGTAGTTTTAGTCTTAAGCCTCGCACACAAGCGCGATTGTTGGCCAACCGAATGCCCAACTTTTGTCCAAATTGGCTGTTGGCGTTTGTGTCTAGCGGACTGGCGATAGTTGAGTAATCAGCCAACAAAGCCGAACATAGTGACGTGTTATGAGTGTATAACGAGGAAGTTCAGGTGAATGTGATTTGTGAATCAAGACCGAACACTTCCTGGATTTCGAGCATGCGCTTTTGCACCAACAATCGGCCAACACCTTGTTGGCCAACAAAAGTTTTCTAGTCTTGTCAGCCAACTTCTGCTGGACGATAATTGGAAATCGGCTGTCGAATCGTGCGTACTAACGGATGGATAATCGGACAACAGGCTGTTGTACGACCGTCGTTGGCCGATTATTGTACCGTGTGTACGGGCCTTTAGTCTAAAGCCTCATACACACGAGCCAATGGTTGGTCAACCGAACGTCCAACTTTTGTCCAAATTGGGCGACGGCGGTTGTGTCTAGCGTACTAATGTTAATCAAGTAATTGGCCAACAAAGCCGAACGTAGTGACGTGTTACGAGCGTATAATGAGGAAGTTCAGGTGAATGTGATTTGTGAATTAGGAACACAGGTTACACAACTGAACACTTCCTGGGTTCCGAGCATGCATGTTTGCACTTCCAACTCTTGGTTGGTCAACTTCTGTACATATGAGCCAACAATCAGTCAACTCCTTGTTGGCCAACACAAGTTTTCTAGTTTCATCGTCCAACTTCTGTTGGACGACGATTGGAAATCGGCTGTAGAATTGTGCGTACACACGATCGGATTATCAGCCAATAGGCTGTTGGACGGCCGTGTACGAGCTTTTAGTCTTAGGACTAAAATGGCATTTCAGTTTTAGTCCCATTTTAGTCTTCTCCAATTGTTTTAGTTTTATTTGTATTTAGTCAACTAAATCTCCAGGGCATTTTAGTAGACTAAAATCATTTTAGTTGACTAAAACTCATTTTAGTCGTCTAAAATCAAATGGGTGTTGTTAAATTGTAATGCATTATTTCAGCATTTCTCTACAATTTCCAAACTCATTATATAATGCTGGAGTGAAAAATCGCATATGTTATTATTTATGGTATTGAGGTATGAACATGCTCTACAGATCAGTGTTCATTTTGACGTCAAATTTCAATTTAGTTTTAGCCTAAAGGCCCGTACACACGGTCCAATTATCGGTCAACATCTGTCGTCCAACAGCCTGTGGGCCGATAATCCGATCGCCAATTTCCAATCGTCATCCAACAGAAGTAGACTAGAAAACTTGTGTTGGCCAACAAGGCGTTGGCCAATTGTTGGCTCGTTGACCAACCAAAAGTTGGAAGTGCAAACACGCATGCTCGGAATCCAGGAAGTGTTCGGTCATGAAATCACATTTGCCTGAACTTCTTCGTTATACGCTCGTAACACGTCACTATGCTCGCCTTTTTTGTCCGATTACTTGATTCACGTTAGTACGCTAGACCAAACCGCCGTCTCCCAATTTGGACAAAATTAGACGTTCGGTTGACCAACCATCGGCTCATATGTACGAGGCTTTAGTCTTTTGACTAAAATTCCATTTTAGTTTTAGTCGTATTTTAGTCTACCAATTGTTTCAGTTTTAGTCTTATGTTAGTCGACTAAAATGGTATTAAGTTAGTTGACTAAAATGTTTTAGTTGACTAAATGAACACTGCTTACTAGGCAGGAACACTGGTGCCCATTCTGACCCATGCATCGGGGTTACACACATTATTGCCATGCACAGGAACGCACGGCGCTCTCTGAGGTGCATTGTGCTTCCAACTGCATAGAACGGCTCCCAAACATATAAATACAAAGGCAGGCGACTTTCAATTTATTTTATAATCTCCGATTGCATCCCCCTGTCTGTAATGATTTGTAATAAATGAGAATTATTCCAGATAATCTTTATTATAGATTTATAGAGTCTCATCTGCAGAATATGATAAATCAATCGGGAAATTCATCTCCTAACCTTTTCTTTATTCAGTTTTCTAATGAATTTTCTGGTTGTTTTCCTTGTTGTACATTAATGTGATTTAATATTATGGACACCACTTGCCCTCCATTTCCCTAGAGCTATGGTTTAAAGAGAACCTGTCATTAAAGGATCAGTCCACCCGAGCGTGACAGTTATAGGCAGAGCTTGGAGGGTGAGCCAGCCTCTGGATTCACCAGCAATAAGGTGTCCTGTTATCATTCCTGACTCTGCTCCTGAGCACACGGATCTTTGGGTGTTTCAACCAAGCTTTGCATGTTCCAGATGCTCCTGTTACGTTCTGCGTGATATACAATAAAGAAATATCCAGCAGGGATGGTGGGAACCCCCTTTAATGGGCACAGCCGGTGTACAAACCTGGGAACTCAGCACAGGGATGGTGAGAACCCTTGATAATGGGCACAGAAGGTGTACAGAGTCAGGAACTCAGCACAGGGATGGTGGGAACCCCTCATAATGGGCACAGCAGGTGTGCAGACCTGGGAGTTCAGCAAAGGGATGGTGGGAACCCCTCATAATGGGCACAGCAGGTGTACAGACCTGGGAACTCAGCATAGGGATGGTGGGAACCCCTCATAATGGGCACGGCAGGTGTACAGACCTGGGAACTCAGCATAGGGGTGGTGAGAACCCCTCATAATGGGCATAGCAGGTGTACAGACCCAGGAAATCAGCAAAGGGATGGTGGGAACCCCTCATAATGGGCACAGCAGGTGTACAGACCTGGGAACTCAGCATAGGGATGGTGGGAACCCCTCATAATGGGCACAGCAGGTATACAGACCTGGGAACTCAGCATAGGGGTGGTGAGAACCCCTCATAATGGGCATAGCAGGTGTACAGACCCGGGAACTCAGCACAGGGATGGTGGGTGGTGAGAACCCCTCTTAATGGGCACAGCAGGTGTACAGACCCAGGAACTCAGCACAGGGATGGTGGGAACCCCTCATAATGGGCACAGCAGGTGTACAGACCCGGGAACTCAGCACAGGGATGGCGGGAACCCCTCATAATGGGCACGGCAGGTGTACAGACCTGGGAACTCAACATAGGGATAGTGGGAACCCCTCATAATGGGCACGGCAGGTGTACAGACCTGGGAACTCAGCACAGGGATGGTGGGAACCCCTCATAATGGGCACTGCTGGTGAGAACTTAGCACAGGAATCTCACCAACCGAATCCTCGGGAGACAGAAAGGATTAGCAGGGGGGTTTCAGTCTCTAGTATCCATCATACACAGAGATATCAGTTTAGGGTGGACTGACCTGTTAAGGTTCTCCACCTCTGGCCATAGATATTAAAGTATGAATGGTCCCTCAGCAGATGGATGGTAGTTTGGGGATTGCCCCCCCCATCAGTCCGCTCAGATCTCCCGCAGCACATCGCACACTCCCAGCTCCGCTCCGCCGCTCATTCATCACAATAAGGATCCGCTCATCGATTGGAAAATTAGGATGTAAAATGAAATGGCCCCGACAGATATAATTATTGCCGTGATTTATACAGAGGAAACGTCTCATTTTCCCAACAACATAATCAACAAATTGAATGATCTAATGAAGTCAAGGTGGAGCCGTCCTTTCCTCGTACCGACTATTGAACAGATCGCTGCGTTCCCGGGGAATCTATAACGTGACGCACAGCACTTCCTGCACGGACCGCGCTAATGGCTTGTATTAATCCAATGACAATGCGTTAACACGGCGACTTTTAAGTTTTGATCTTATCTAGTTTGGAAATTTCAGAGGAAGATCTTTTACCAAGGAAACTCGCTCATCCATGTCTTTATGGACCTTGCTTTGTGCACTGGTGGGCAGTCATGTTGGAACAGGAAGGGGCCATCCCCAAACTCTTCCCAAAAAGAGCATTAAATTGTCCAAAATGTCTTGGTATTCTGACTCCTTAAGAGTTCCCTTCACTGGAACCAAGGGGCCAAGCCCAACCCCTGAAAAACAACCCCACACCATAATCCCCCCTTCACCAAATGATCTGGACCACTGCACAAAGCAAGGTCCATAAAGACATGGATGAGCGAGTTTGGGGTGGAGGAACTTGACTGGCCTGCACCTCAACCTTATAGAACACCAAATCATTTGGTGGAGGGGGGATTATGGTGTGGGGTTGTTCTTCAGGGGTTGGGCTTGGCCCTTTAGTTCCAGTGAAGGGAACTCTTAAGGCGTCAGCATTACAAGACATTTTGGACAATTTAATGCTCTTTGAGGGAACAGTTTGGGGATGACCCCTTCCTGTTCCAACATGACTGCTCACCAATGCACAAAGCAAGGTCCATAAGACATAGATGAGTGAGTTTGGGGTGGAGGAACTTGACTGTCCTGCACAGAGTCCTGACCTCAACCCGATGGAACACCTTTGGGATGAATTAGAGCGGAGACTGCGAGCCAGGCCTTCTCCTCCAACATCAGTGCCTGACCTCACACATGTGCTTCTGGAAGAATGGGCAAACATTCCCATAGACACTCCTAAACCTTGTGGACAGCCTTCCCAGAAGAGTTGAAGCTGTTATAGCTGCAAAGGGGGGGCCAACTCAATATTGAACCCTACAGACTAAGCCTGGGATGCCAGTAAAGTTCATGTGCGTGTAAAGGCAGGCGTCCCAATACTTTTGGTAATATAGTATATATATATATATATATATATTTTTCTATAGATATATTTATTATTTAATACTTAATTTAAATAATTATTAATACCCTTTTTTCATCCACTTTTTGCTTCTGATCTCCTCTGGCTTTTTTCATCCACTTCCTGTCTGCACTCGAAACTGAAGATGTACAGTTTGCATCATCATCATCTAATCTTTACTGAAATCAGCTAAAATTCAGTTTTGACACAAAGTGGCCACTGTAGCCATTCCATTATCTGCAGTTTTAATGCCTGCCATTTGTTCTTTAATAGCGCCAACAAATGCTGTAGCGCTGCGGCTGTAACACAGAACATTAACATTAATGCTTCATTCCCCCTGAAGTAGTTTAAAGGGTTACCCCCCCCCCCAGGGAAGTCATACATCATCTAAGTCACTGCCATATTCTGTATCATTGATCCAGTCACATCAGTCTATCCCAAAGGAGCTTACACTCTAATGGGCTCTCTGCGATGTGGGGTCAAACTGGTTTTAAACCGATTTCCCTACCACTGTGGTGCGGTGCAAATTCCACGAGTCAAGTGCCCCCCCCCCCCCAATCAGAATGTACTGATCGCCCCCTCCATGTGTGGTCCCAGTCTTATTTAAAGTGGACCTGTCAGAAACTTTACAAGTCTTGCTGACCAATCACAATGTACAGCAGCAGGAATCATTTTCACGAAAGCTCCACCTTTTATCATTACAAATTCATCCTCTGTAACTTTGCCTAGGCTGAGATGATGTCATCAGTCTGCTGCAGGCAGGAGGAAGCATTTCCTCAGTCTCCCCTCCCCCTATGATCAGGCTGTACATTGTAACTTTGTAGGAGGCTGCAGGCAAGGCAAAGAATAAACATTAGACAACTCTCTCCCTATTCAATCTTCTCTAGCTGGATCAGAATAACACAATCCGATAACCAGAGAACAGTTCACATCAGATCCCCAAAGAGAGTTCTCAGGGGAGCAGACCGAATGTGAGAGCGCCTTCCCCGATCGCTCTGTAGTCCCCGGCTCCCCCTCCCCCCTTCATTGTCTAAGATAAAAGAGCTTGCGAGGCTAATTAAGGTGCATACAGGGCCGGTGCTAGACTATTTTGTGACCTAGGCAAGACCAGCTACTTGCGCCCCCCCCCTAAAAAAATAAATAAATAAAACTTCTACATTTTTAAAAGCAGTAGGGAGTATTAAATCATCTAAATGTGAAACTACCAAATTTCTTTTAATTTGCAAAGATATGTGCCATAAGATGCTAAAGAGAAAGCCCAATCCAGCAAAGAGACAGCCCAGTCCAGCAATGAGACAGCCCAATCCAGCACAGAGACAGCCCAATCCAGCAAAGAGACAGTCCAAGCCAGCAAAGAGAAAGCCCAATCCAGCAAAGAGACAGCCCAATCCAACAAAGAGACAGTCCAAGCCAGCAAAGAGAAAGCCCAATCCAGCAAAGAGACAGCCCAGTCCAGCAAAGAGACAGCCCAATCCAGCAAAGAGACAGCCCAAGCCAGCAAAGAGACAGCCCAATCCAAGAATCCAGTGTGTGTGAGCGGAGCTGAAGCGGCCGGCTTTGGTCATGTGCTGTGCACACCCTCTGCACCCCGGACTACTGAGAAGTAGGCACTGACAAGCTCCCAGCACCCCCTCCTCCCGATGGACTCTAGCGGTCGTGGCTGTGCCCTAGGCGGCTGCCTAGTTTGCCTAGTGGTAGCACTGGCCCTGGGTGCATATGTGGCTAAAAAACACACAATGCAGAAATCGTATGCATGTCAGAGCCTTCTGTACGCTCTGTAGCCAGCTTTAGTGCAGCAGTCCATATCGACCAATCAGAATCCACAATACACAGGTCTGACTCCAGAGGAGTAAATTTCAGCTGATTCGGGAGGAAATGTCTGGGAGCGGCTACAGACATAAAAATATTCCCCAACCCCACGAAAACTTTGTAGGCACTTCAAGTATTAGATATCACTGCCTTGCAGTGCTGGGGGCCTGTACTACAGTATCAGCAAGGACAAAGTCACACAGAGTGTAAGCTCCTCTGGTACAGAGACTGATGTGTCTGGCTCAGTGATCTCTGTACAGCACTGCGGTATATGTCAGAGCTATATAAATGTATAATAATAATAGCGTGTGACTGTGGGGAGACATTAGAGTGTAAGCTCCTCTGGTACAGAGACTGATGTGACTGGCTCAGTGTTCTCTGTACAGCACTGCGGTATATGTCAGAGCTATATAAATGTATAATAATAATAGTGTGTGACTGTGGGGGGACATTAGAGTGTAAGCTTCTCTGGTACAGAGACTGATGTGACTGGCTCAGTGTTCTCTGTACAGCACTGCGGTATATGTCAGAGCTATACAAATGTATAATAATAATAGTGTGTGACTGTGGGGGGACATTAGAGTGTAAGCTCCTCTGGTACAGAGACTGATGTGATTGACTCAGTGATCTCTGTACAGCAGGTATATGTCAGAGCTAAAAACACAGCAAGCAGTTTATCTTAATATTTTCATTTTTTCCCCACAGACTCTTATAGCTCTTTGAAAGATCACATTCATTTTGAAATGTATACACTTTATATATACAGTGGGTATAGAAAATAATCGCCCCTTTTCAAATAATCACATTTTGTTGCTTTGCAGCCTGAAATGAAGGCAGACACGGTTTTTGTTTTATCCAGCTGTATGTACTTAGTGCAACTTATAACATCCAAGTGAAAGATATAACACCAATATATCAGAAAAAAATTCAAATATTCAAAAACAGAATCACTGATTTGATTGGGGGTGGTAATATCCTGTAATGGGGGGTAATGTCCTGGTATGGGGGGTAATGTCCTGGTATGGAGGTGGTAACAATATCCTGTTATGGGGGGGGGGGGTAATATGCTGTTATGGGGGATGGTAATATCCTGTTATGGGGGGTGTTAATATCCTGGTATGGTGGTGTTTCTCTGCAGCAGGGACTGGAGCACTTGTCAGGATAGAAGGAAAACTAGATGGGGCAAAATACCATTAAATTCTTGTGGAAGATCTGCTGCCCTCAGCCAGAAAGTTGTAAATGGGAGAAGGTTTACTTTCCAACATGACAATTGACCCAAAGCAGAGAGCAACAATGAGCAGACTGTGGCTGAAGGAGAAAAAGGCGAATGTCCTTGCATGGTCTACTCAGAGCCCAGACTTAAACCCCATTGAAAATCTGTAGAATGGTTGAAGACTGCAGCCCACAAACGGTCTCCATCAAATGTAACTGAACTTGAGCCGTTCTGCAAAGAAGAGTGGGGAAATATTGCAAGGTCTAGATGGGCAAAGTTAGTAGAGACATCCCAACAGACTAAATTAAAGGCTGGAATTAAAGTAAAAGGGGGTCCAACAAAATACTGATATAAGGGGTAATCCTATTTCCAACTCAGTGATTCTGTTTTTGAATTTGTTTAATTTTTTTTGACATGTTGGTGTTATATCTTTCACTTGAATGTTAAGTTGCACTTACAGAACATAAAGCTGGATAAAACAAAAACTGAAACTGTGTCTGTCTTCATTTCAGGCTGCAAAGCAATAAAATAATTTTAAAGGGGGTGATTCTTCTCTATATCCACTGTATATATATATTTCTAAATATACTATATAAAGAATATATAGATAGTGTGTGTGTGTGTATATATATATATATATATACATAAAGTAAATATATGAAAATGATATATATATATATATATATACACATATTCAGTATATACAATATACAGTATCTCACAAAAGTAAATACGCCCCTCACATTTTTGTAAATATGTTATTCTATCTTTTCATGTGACAACACTGAAGAGCTGACACTTTGCTACAATGTAAAGTAGTGAGTGTACAGCTTGTATAACAGTGTAAATTTGCTGTCCCCTCAAAATAACTCAACACACAGCCAGGTCATGTTTTCAGGATTTCCCTCAGATGAAACAGCTGTGGTAATTACTAAGGCAGTGAAACTGATCAAATCACCTGTGCAAAATAATGGAAATCCTGAAGACATGACCTGTTGGTGTGCCTTGAGGACTGGGTTGGGAATCACTGGTCTAAACTGCTGGCAACAAAAGTGAGTACACCCCTATGTGAAAATTTCCAAATTGGGCCAAATTAGCCATTTTCCCTCCCCGGTGTCATGTGACTGATTAGTGGTACAAGGTCTCAGAAGTGAATGGGGAGCAGGTGTGTTAAATTTGGTGTTATCGCTCTCACTTTCTCATACTGGTCACTGGAATTTTAATATGGCACCTCAATGCAAATAACTCTCTGAGGATCTGAAAAAAAGAATTGTTGCTCTACATAAAGATGGCCTAGGCTATAAGAAGATTGCCAAGACCCAGAAACTGAGCTCCAGCACGGTGGCCAAGACCATACAGCGGTTTAACAGGACAGATTCCACTCAGAACAGCGCCTCACCATGGTCGACCAAAGAACTTGAGTGCAGTGCTCAGCGTCATATCCAGAGGTTGTCTTTGGGAAATAGATGTATGAGTGCTGCCAGCATTGCTGCAGAGGTTGAAGGGGTGGGGGGTCAGCCTGTCAGCGCTCAGACCATACGCTGCACACTGCATCAAATTGGTCTGCATGGCTGTCGCCCCAGAAGGAAGCCTCTTCTAAAGATGATGCACAAGAAAGGCCGAAAAACAGTTTGCTGAAGACAAGCAGACTAAGAACATGGATTACTGGAACCATGTCCTGTGGTCTGATGAGAGCAAGATAAACTTATTTGGTTCAGATGGTGTCAAGCGTGTGTGGAGGCAACCAGGTGAGGAGTACAAAGACAAGTGTGTCTTGCCTACAGTCAAGCATGGTGGTGGGAGGGTCATGGTCTGGGGCTGCATGAGTGCTGCCAGCACTGGGGAGCTACAGTTCATTGAGGGAACCATGAATGCCAACATGTACTGTGACATAGTGAAGCAGAGCATGATCCCCTCCCTTCAGAGACTGATGATCCAATATGATAACGACCCCAAACACACCTCCAAGATGACCACTGCCTTGCTAAAGATGCTGAGGGTAAAGGTGATGGACTGGCCAAGCGTCTCCAGACCTAAACCCTATTGAGCATCTGTGGGGCATCCTCAAATGGAAGGTGGAAGAGTGCAAGGTGTCTAACATCCACCAGCTCCGTGATGTCATCATGGAGGAGGGGAAGAGAACTCCAGTGGCAACCTGTGAAGCTCTGGTGAACTTTATGCCCAAGAGGGTTAACACAGTGCTGGAAAATAATGGTGGTCACACAAAATATTGACACTTTGGGCCCAATTTGGACATTTTCACTTAGGGGTGTACTCACTTTTGTTGACAGCAGTTTAGACATTAATGGCTGTGTGTTGAGTTATTTTGAGGGGGCAGCAAATTTACACTGTTATACAAGCTGTACACTCACTACTTTACATTGTAGCAAAGTGTCATTTCTTCAGTGTTGTCACATGAAAAGATAGGATAAAATATTTACAAAAATGTGATATATATATACACAGTTGTATGCAAAAGTTTACGAACCCCTGCCAATTTCCATGATTGTCATTTATAAATATTTGGGTGTTTGGATCAGCAATTTCATTTTGATCTATCAAATAACTGAAGGACACGGTAATATTTCAGTAGTGAAATGAGTTTTATTGGATTAACAGAAAATGTGCAATATCCATCAAAACAAAATTAGACAGGTGCATAAATTTGGGCACCCCAACAGAAAAATCACATCAATATTTAGTAGAGCCTCCTTTAGCAGAAATAACAGCCTCTAGAAGCTTCCTATAGCCGGTAATGAGTGTCTGGATTCTGGATGAATGTATTTTGGACCATTCCTCCTTACAAAACATCTCCAGTTCAGTTGGGTTTGATGGTTGCCGAGCATGGACAGCGCGCTTCCAATCACCCCACAGATGTTCATTGATATTCAGGTCTGGGGACTGGGATGGCCATTCCAGAACATTGTACTTGTTTGTCTGCATAAACGCTCGAGTAGATTTTGAGCAGTGTTTTGGGTCGTTGTCTTGTTGAAATCTCCAGCCCAGGTGTAACTTCAACTTTGTGACTCCTCAACATTATTCTCAAGAATCTGCTGATATTGAGTGGAATCCATGCGACCCTCAACTTTAACCAGATTCCCAGTACCGGCACCGCCACACAGCCCCACAGCATGATGGAACCTCCACCAAATGTTACTGTGGGTAGCAAGTGTTTTTCTTGGAACGCTGTGTTCTTTTGCCGCCATGCAATGACCAAATAACTCAATCTTTGTTTCATCAGTCAACAGCACCTCATTCCAAAATGAAGCTGGCTGTCCAAATGTGCGTTTGCGTCCCTCAAGCGACTACGTTTGTGGCTGTGTGCAGAAAAGGGCTCTTTCCCATCTCCCATACAGCTTCTCCGTGTTGAACGAAGCACAGTGACCCCATCTGCAGCAAGTTGATGTTGGAGGTCTTTGGAGGTGGTCTGTGGGCTGTTTTTGACCGTTCTCCCCACCCTTCACCTTTGCCTCTCCAATATTTTATGTGGCTGCCACTTCTGGCCTTACCAAGAACTGTGCCCGTGGTCTTCCATTTCCTCTCTATGTTCCTCACAGTGGACACTGACAGCTTATATCTCTGCCATAACTTTTTGTAGCCTTCCCCTAAACCATAATGTAGAACAATCTTTGTTTTCACATCATTTGAGAGTTGTTTTGAGGCCCCCATGTTGCCACTCTTCAGAGGAGAGTCCAAGAGAACAACAACTTGCAATTGGCCACCTTAAATACCTTTTCTCATTATTGGATGCACCTGTCTATGAAGTTCAAGGCTTAATGAGCTCATCAAACCAATTGTGCGTTCCAATTAATCAGTGCTAAGTAGTTACAGGTATTCAAATCAACAAAATGACAAGGGTGCCCACATTTATGCACCTGTCTAATTTCGTTTTGATGCATATTGCGCATTTTCTGTTAATCCAATAAACCTAATTTCACTACTGAAATATTACTGTGCCCTTCAGTTATTTGATAGATCAAAATTAAATTGCTGATCCAAACACCCAAATATTTATAAATGACAATCATGGAAATTGGCAGGGGTTCCTAAACTTTTGCTCACAACTATATATATATACCGATGGCACTATATAAATAATATAATATTAATACTAATAAAAGGAATAATATTCCAGCATACACACACTGACACAGAAACCGTTAGTAGGTGCAGCAGACAGAATAAAATGCACAGATATTGCACATTTTGTCTTATCAGAGGTAAACAGAGATAGGAGGCCGCTCTCGGAGTGGCGGTCATCGACCAAACTGCCGGCCAAGTGGCCAGAAGTCTTTCATGACAGCACCACACATGGAGTTCCATGAGTTCACATCTAATTGCCAAATTCGCCTTTACACACCATGTTACATTATATTGTTGTATCACTTTGTACATTTCTTATCCCTTCTAATCCTCGTGTAATAAATGATATTGTAACTGTGCTGTCTCCCTTTATTTTGTAAAGTGCTGCACAAACTGTTGGCGCTATATAAATCCTGAATAATAATAATAATTATATGCATTATATCATTTTTTTAAATTCTTTGTTAACCCTACAATTACACATTATTACATTGAAAATGTATCTCCCGTCATGCGAACAAAAAGCTCAGCATTAACATTTTATTTTACAAGCAATGAAGGATTTCAGGGATTTTGAGGGATGGTTTTAGTATTTTATTTGTCCTCACCCATTAACTGAAATTGCTTTATTGATGTCTGCGGGTTTCTTTTCCCCCCGTGCCAAATGACAAAGTGCGACTAAACGCAGGAAGACCCGAGCCGGAAAAGCGAGCTTGTCTTATTCATTAGAGCTTTGTTTTGATATCATTAATTAGAGAGATGGTCGGGGTAATCCAACAATCACTGCGCTCAGGCTGAAAACTCACATTCACCACCCGGATAAATCAATTCCCTGCTTTCCTCGGCTCTATTGACTTCATTCCACTATTTTCCGATAGTTGATGAGTAGCAAGAAAAATCATTAAAACAATTTAACAAGATTAAACAGCAAAAAGTTTGGATAAACAGGATTCTAAATAAAGGACGGGCGCGCTCTCCGATATTAGGAACCAAAACCCCGCGCTGGATGGTGACTTCGGTTTACGTGAGAATTAAGACACGTCGTTTTCTTCAGTTTTAAAATTTGGTCAATTTTTTTTTTTTCAATTCATCATCAATCAAGAATATGCTCTAATATCCCCTCACAGTCACACACTATTATTATTCTACATTTATATAGCTCTGATATATAGCACAGTGCTGTACCAGAGGAGCTTACACTCTAATGTTCCCTCACAGTCACACACTATTATTATTCTACATTTATATAGCTCTGATATATAGCGCAGTGCTGTACCAGAGGAGCTTACACTCTAATGTCTCCTCACAGTCCCACACTATTATTATTCTACATTAATATAGCTCTGATATATAGTGCAGTGCTGTACCAGAGGAGCTTACACTCTAATGTCCCCTCACAGTCACACACTATTATTATTCTACATTTATATAGCTCTGATATATAGCGCAGTGCTGTACCAGAGGAGCTTACACTCTAATGTCCCCCCACAGTCACACACTATTATTATTCTACATTTATATAGCTCTGATATATAGTGCAGTGCTGTACCAGAGGAGCTTACACTCTAATATCCCCTCACAGTCACACACTATTATTATTCTACATTTATATAGCTCTGATATATACCACAGTGCTGTACCAGAGGAGCTTACACTCTAATGTCCCCCCACAGTCACACACTATTATTATTCTACATTTATATAGCTCTGATATATAGCGCAGTGCTGTACCAGAGGAGCTTACACTCTAATGTCCCCTCACAGTCACACACTATTATTATTCTACATTTATATAGCTCTGATATATACCACAGTGCTGTACCAGAGGAGCTTAGACTCTAATGTCCCCCCACAGTCACACACTATTATTATTCTACATTTATATAGCTCTGATATATAGCGCAGTGCTGTACCAGAGGAGCTTACACTCTAATGTCCCCTCACAGTCGTACACTATTATTATTCTACATTTATATAGCTCTGATATATATTGCAGTGCTGTACCAGAGGAGCTTACACTCTAATGTCCCCCCCAGTCACACACTATTATTATTCTACATTTATATAGCTCTGATATATAGCGCAGTGCTGTACCCGAGGAGCTTACACTCTAATATCCCCTCACAGCCACACACTATTATTATTCTACATTTATATAGCTCTGATATATAGCGCAGTGCTGTACCAGAGGAGCTTACACTCTAATGTCCCCTCACAGTCGTACACTATTATTATTCTACATTTATATAGCTCTGATATATAGCGCAGTGCTGTACCAGAGGAGCTTACACTCTAATGTCCCCTCACAGTCGTACACTATTATTATTCTACATT
>BLSH010269210.1:445994-458256 GCA_018402905.1 Glandirana rugosa
GTCGTGTCCCTACCACCCTTGGGGAGTATTACCCGTGTCGTCCACATGTCTGGGTCTTGAGTCGTATCCCTACCATCTTTGGGGAGTATTACCCGTGTCGTCCGCACCATTATGAGGGGTTCCCACCATCCCTGTGCTGAGTTCCTGGGTCTGTACACCTGCTGTGCCCATTATGAAGGGGTTCCCACCATCCCTGTGCTGAGTTCCCGGGTCTGTACACCTGCTGTGCCCATTATGAAGGGGTTCCCACCATCCCGTGCTGAGTTCCCGGGTCTGTACACCGGCTGTGCCCATTATGAGGGGTTCCCACCATCCCTGTGCTGAGTTCCTGGGTCTGTACACCTGCTGTACCCATTATGAGGGGTTCCCACCATCCCTGTGCTGAGTTCCCGGGTCTGTACACCCGCTGTGCCCATTATGAGGGGTTCCCAGCATCTCTGTGCTGCATCTTCCATATTACATAGGCAGTAACTCAAAACATGCAAATGTCATGGTCTAATCTGTAACCAATCAGTGACCTTTCCATTTTCTCCATGGTAAAGGGAATTAGAACTGCTATGCACCAATCAAACCTTTGCTTATGAGCACAAGAGACGCCTCCTATCACAGTTACTATCTGTGGCTCCCATTATCAGACAAAACCTCAAACTCTCCACTTATCTTTGGTGTGGCAACACATTTGTGGGGGTCAATTACAAAAGGATTCTCTTTCCTTTTGGCGTGCTTTGCCTCTTTCCGCAGTGATTGTTACGGAAATTCTCCCCGTCCACATGGCACAGATTATTGTGATCAAGAGAGCGATATAAAATCATATAAAGAGTTCAGATTGCCCAAAAAACAGTGGAGGAGAGCATTGAAAGACAGCAGAAAAGGACAACGTCGCCACCTAGAGGACAATTCCTGAAGAACACGAAGTACGCCGGGTTCGCGGCGGTGTGATATATCGGTGAAATTTACAGCGAAACAAATGGCAGAACGTCGTTATGAATCGTCCAATCCTTCCTACAACACAGACTGGATTGTTTTAACCTTTGTTAGAAAGCAACAAAAATAAGCGTAGTCATTTATCGCAGCTGCTTAAAGTACATGGAAATCTTGGGCTGCGTTCGTACTTGTGAGTGTTGGGAGCGTGCAAAAAAATCGCTAACTTTCCTGACACACAGAAACACGCAGCAGCAGACACGCAGCCTTGTCCATTCATTCCTAACTACTTCCCGACCGCGCTATAGGCAAAAGACGGCTACAGCGCGGTCATCCAGTTCTTGGAGGGTGGCCATGGACGTCCTCCCAGAGCCCCGCCTCCCACATCTGGCGCGCTCAGTGACCACTCTGTCTTTCGGACACAGCTGATCACACATTGTGGTAAAGAGCCAATCACAGCAGCCCTGTACCATTTGATCAGCGGTGGCCAATCACAGCTGATTACATGTAAACAGACAAGCCTGTCAGCACATCAATTACACTGATTATCAGGTCACTGATCATTATGTGTGCAGCCCCATCAGTGTCAATCAGTGCAGCCTATCAATGCCTAACAGTGCAACCTATCAGTGCCCATCATTGCCTCCTCATCAGTGCCGCCTATCACTGCTCAGCAATGCCACCTATCAGTGCCAATCTGTGCCGCTTATCAGTGCCCATGAGTTCAGCCTATTAATGCCCATCAGTGCAGCCTATCAATGCAGCTCATCAGTGCCCATCAGTGCCACCTGTCAGTCCCTCCTCATCAGTGCCACCTATCAGTGCCCATCTGTGCTGACTATCAGTGCCCATCAATACAGCCTATCAATGCCCATCAGTGCAGCCTATCAGTGCCCATCTGTGCCGCCTATCAATGCCCATCAGTGCAGCTTATCAGTGCCTCCTCATCAGTGCTGCTACCAGTGCAGCCTATCAGTGCTCATCAGTGCCACTTATCAGTGCCCATTAGTGCCGCCTATCAGTGCCCATCTGTGCTGACTATCAGTGCCCATCATTACAGCCTATCAATGCCCATCAGTGCAGTCTATCAGTGCCCATCTGTGCCGCCTATCAATGCCCATCAGTGCCTCCTATCAGTGCCCATTAGTGCTGCCTATCAGTGCCTCCTCATCAGTGCCACCTATCAGTGCCCGTCAGTGCTGCTGCCAATGCAGCCTATCAGTGCTCATCAGTGCCACCTATCAGTGCCCATTAGTGCTGCCTATCAGTGCCTCCTCATCAGTGCCACCTATCAGTGCCCGTCAGTGCCACCTATAAGTGTCTCCTCATCAGTGCCACCTATCAGTGCCCATCTGTGCCGCCTATCAATGCCCATCAGTTCAGCCTATCGATGCCCATAAGTTCATCCTATCAATGCCCATCAGTGCAGCCTATCAGTGCCTCCTCGTCAGTGCCCATTAGTGCAGCCTATCAGTGCTCATCAGTGCCGCCTATCAGTGCCCATCAGTTCAGCCTATCAATGCCCATCACTTCAGCCTATCCGTGCCCATCAGTGCAGCCTATCAGTGCCTCCTCATCAGTGCCCATCAGTGCAGCCTATCAATGCCCATCAGTTCAGCCTATAAATGCCCATCAGTGCCACCTATCAGTGCAAAATTTTAAAACAGAAACTGAAAAAAAAGTTTTTTTTCTCAAAATGTTCAGTCTTTTTTCGTTGGCATCTAGAGGCGATCAAATACCACCAAAAGAAACCCCTATCAGTTTAAAAAAATGTTATGCCGCCTTTGTGGTGCCGTTAACCATGAACTCCAACGCATTTTTCATGCATTTTGTAAACGCGCAAGAAATCGTACAATTTTACAGGCGTTCCCACTGGGCGCGATGTGGGAACCGGTGTGAAAGCGTGCGTTTTCCCGCACCGCACACAAACATTCTGGTGTCTACAAATGCACACAGCTGTCAGTGATTATTAATGGCACCCCATGCATCTAGCAAATGTGTCTTCCATTGCCTAAATGCCCAGTACCATGCGGTTTGGCACGGTGCGATTCTAAAAATTGTGCCTGCACTAATCTTTGTGCATTTCCATGAATTTGGGAATCCCATTAAAATTAGTGCTGCTCCAGAATGTTTAAAAAAGGCGCCTTATGGAGTGAAGGAGCCACTCAAGGCCATCTTTAACACAGGGCAAAAAGGGCAGTTGCCCCTGGCCCAGTCATTGTTGTGGGTCCCGAAGCGGCTGCATCTTGAGCCCACAAATAGTTGATAAGTGGATTCTGAAGGGCCCAATAAAATGTTTGCCCAGAGTCCAATCAATATTAACCACTTCCTTACTGGGCACTTAAACCCCCCTCCTGCCCAGACCAATTTTCGGCTTTCAGCGCTGTCACATTTTAAATGACAATTGCGCGGTCGTGCGACGTTGTACCCAAACAAAATTTTTATCATTTTTCCCCACAAATAAAGCTTTCTTTTGGTGGTATTTGATCACCTCTACAGTTTTTATTTTTTGCGCTGTAAACAAAGAGCGACGATTTTGAAAAAAGATTTTAATATTTTTTACTTTTTTGCTATAATAAATATCCAAAAAAAATATAAAAAAGAAAAGTATTCATCAGTTTTGGCCAATATATATTCTTCTACATATTTTTGGTAAAAAAAAAATCGCAATCGGCGTATTTTGATTGGTTTGCGCAAAAGTAATCGCGTCTAAAACTATGGGAATAGATTTATGGCGGTTTTACTATTTTTTTATTTTTTTACTAGTAACGGCGGCGATCTGCGATTTTTATCAGGACTGCGATATTGCAGCGGACATGTCGGACATTTTTGACACATTTTTGGGACCAATGACAGTTATACCTCGATCAGAAATTTAAATGTCCACTGATTACTGTATAAATGTCATTGGCAGGGAAGGGGTTAACCTGCAAGGGGCAGTGAAGGGGTTAACTGTGTTCCCTTGTTGTGTTCTAACTGTAGGGGGGCGGGGCTGGTCGGGACATAACAGAACTAACTGATCCAAGTGACAGGGGTCAGTAGATCTGGTATGCTCCAGATCTCTGTTCTGCAGCTGCCATAGGTGATCGGCGGGTCTCGGGCGGACATCAAGTCCGCCAGACCCGCGGGCACGCCCACGCAGCGTGCGGCGGCCACGAGAGCGCGCAGGGAGCGTGCACAAGGGAGGACGTCCATAGACGTCCATAGGGATTTCAGAGCCGCGCTGTAGCTGTCTTTCGGCTATAGTGCGGTCCTGAATTGTTTAAAGACGACCCTGGAGCCCCTAGAGTGTGATTGCAGGCTCATGGGCTCCTTTTGCGCACTGAAATAAATGGGCTGCAGCTGCAGGCCCCATTCAGATATTATTTTTTTCTTCTGGTGATTCTGTGTCAGATAAAAGTGGCCTCAGCGGCGGATTCACTGCAAGATCACTTTTATCAGCGGCGGGAGAGGTGGCACCTCCCTCCCGCCGCTTTCCCATCATTTCCGCCGCTTACTGGACCCGCCGGCAGCGGCGGAGACGATTGGATCCGTCCCCCCCCCCCCAGTGTCCATGAGCCGACTGAGCGGCTGAAGCTGCTCACTCGGCTCCATAAAACGGTAGGGCGGAAGCGATGTCAGAAGTCACTTCCGCCCAACGGTCTTAAAGGGCCCATTTGTTTTTTTTGCACTGTCATTTTTTTTCAAATAATTTTTTATTTTTGCATTTTACTGTAAATGTGAGATGTGAGGTCTCTTAAGAGGTCTTTTTGACCCCCAGATCTCATATTTAGGAGGTCCTGGCATGCTTTTTTCTATTACAAGGAATGTTTACATTTCTTGTAATAGGAATAAAAAAGATCAATTTTTTTTTTAAAAGAACGGTGTAAAAATAAAAAGTAAAATAAATGACTAAAAAAGAAAAAAATTTTTAAAGCGATCCGTCCCGCCGAGCTCGCGCGCAGAAGCGAACGCATACGTAGGTCCCGCCCACATATGAAAACGGTGTTCAAACCACACATGTGAGGTATCGCCGCGATCGTTGGAGCGAGAGCAATAATTCTACCACTAGACCTCCTCTGTAACTCAAAACTGCTAACCTGTAGAATTTTCAAACGTCGCCAATGGAGATTTTTAAGTTGCAAAGTTTGTCGCCATTCCGCGAGCGGACGCAATTTTGAAGCATGACATGTTGGGTATCATTTTACTCGGCGTAACATCATCTTTCACAATATGGAAAAATTGGCCTAACTTTACTGTTTTCTTATTTTTTTAATTAAAAAAACTGAATTTATTTTAAAAAAAAAGCACGCTTGGAAGACTGCTGCACAAATACGGTGTGGCATAAAGCTTTGCAATGACCGTCATTTTATTCTCTAGGGTGTTAGAAAAAAATATATATAATATTTGGGGGTTCTAAGTAATTTTATAGCAAAAAAAAACAGATTTTAACTCGTAAACACAGAACCCAAAAAATAGGCTCGGTATTGAAGTGGTTAATTACCACCTTAATCAGCCACAGAACCTGAGTAAAGGATTTAAAGCAGGGGTAGGCAACCTGTGGCCCTCCAGCTGTTGTAGAACTACATTTCCCATGAGGCATTGCAAGGCTGACGGGTCCAATTTCTCCCAGAGGCATGATGGAACTTGTAGTTTTGCAACAGCTGGAGGGCCACAGGTTGCCTAGCCCTAAGGGACGAGGTGGCAACCCTAATTGACATACCTCCTTAGGCCCAGTCTGTCCAGACAGTATGATCTCCTGCTGACTTGGCGCCATCCACAGGCAGCTTAACTCTCTGTATCTGTGAATTGCTAACACTAACCGAGGGAACATGGGAGAAACAGGGAGGGTCTAGCTAGGACTAAACGAACTTGCGCTAAACAGGAGGGGAAGACAGAGAGATATACCAAATCACACAGGTAAACAAGTTGTAGTGGCCCAAAACCACCACCAGATGTCGACATACTAGAGAATAATAGTAACCTGATATAGTACAATGCTTCAAAATGCTGCTTAGGTCCAGTTTGTCCAGACAGTATGGTCACCTGCTGACTTGTCAGCATCCACAGGCAGCTTAACTCCTCAATAAAACACAGAAGTTGAACCCAACATCATTTTACTTCAGCGGATTGCAGCACCGAGGATGATTTTCCAGTCTTTTGGATTATAAGAAGACTTTCCTAAGCCTTGTCTCTGTGAAGAGCTGACACTGACTGAGGGAGCATGGAAGAAATAGGGAGGGTTTAGCTAGGATTAAATTTATTATCACTAAACAGAAGGGGGGGACACATGGAGAAACCAAATCACATTAGTTAACAAGTTGCAGTTGCTCTGAGCCACCACTAGATGTCATTGTAATAATAATAAAACTGCACAACATAACAGCAGAAAGAATAAATACAGGTGAGGCAGAACACAGCCCATTGTATAAAATAGCAAAACCAGGATTTGTTTCCATATTCACCTTCAATCCAGAGATTTCCTCTGCAGTACTCTTGTCTGCCTATAGTCAGTCTGACGGCCAGCGTCATTCCCATCCTCTGAGCCCAGGTAGTCCTGGGCCCACCCCCAGTCTGTGATTGGACAGTGAAGGAAGAAGCAGCACAGTAAAGCTCATCTCTCTGTCACTCTGCTCTCTCCTTTTATCTGCATGCCCCTTGTCAGCACATTAACTGATTGGCCGCTTGTTCTGCTTCTCCCTTCCCCAGTCTGAGCTCTGCTGTACCGGGATTGTAATAGACTGATAACAGATCACATTCAGAGGCGTACAATGATTACAGAGTTGCATTCATTTCTGTCTGTTATATGTGCAATCCTAATCTGGCCATACACCATACAATCTGATTGTACAATCTTCTTCATATCTACCAGCAGCCATCTAATGCAAAGGGCCTCCCTCATTGGCTACAAACGAACAGGTTTGTGCAGGTTCGTCCTCATATTACATAGCTTGGTAAATCTGTAGATGATTGTATGGAGATGGTCCAATCTGATGGAACAGAGTATGGCCAGCTTGGCCTGATGGTATTCCATCTACAGTACATCACATCAGTCAAACACAAGGCCGAATTCAGCCCGCCAGGCCTTGTCACGTGGCCCTCGCACTCAGCTTTGCTGTCAGGATGTAGTGGAACTCCCCTCTGCTCCCACTCCCCGCTGTTACCTGTAAACGCAGAAGCCTTCTCTGTGTACAAGGGGGCAGCTGTGCTCTCCAACAGATCCCTCCACACACTCACCACGGGGACAGATCTCCAGAATCTGTGACAGAGAACAATCTTCCTGCAAGGCAAGGCAGAACCGCCTACATAGGGAGGTACTAGAGCCGCCTATACATGGAGGTACTAGAGCCGCTAACACAGGGAGGAACTAGAGCCGCCTATACATGGAGGTACTAGAGCCGCTAACACAGGGAGGAACTAGAGCCGCCTACACAGGGAGGAACTAGAGCCACCTACAAAGGGAGGTACTAGAGCCGCCTATACATGGAGGTACTAGAGCCGCTAACACAGGGAGGTACTAGAGCTGCCTACATAGGGAGGTACTAGAGCTGCCTACATAGGGAGGCACTAGAGCCACCTACACAGGGAGGTACTAGAGCCATCTACACAGGGAGGTACTAGAGCCATCTACACAGGGAGGTACTAGAGCCGCCTACATAGGGAGGTACTAGAGGCAGGCTAGGTAGAAGACAGAGATGTGAGGAAGATTTGGGAGAGGGGTTCATGGCACACCCCCAACCCATGCACACCCTACGCAGCACACCCCTGAACTCTGCACTCTGTACAGGGCTGGTGCAAGGATTTTTTGACACCCTAGGCGAAACCTCATTTGGCTCCACCCCTGACTCCACCCCCTTTGCTCTGCCCATGTGACAGGTGGCGACACTATACAGGAAGCATCGGCTCTGCTCCCTCTAGCGCTGGCTCCAGGCTGTACCTCTAATTACACTACCGGTCGGACGGAGCGGCTGCCTGAGACTGAGTTAGTTACATGCTGCAGCCTGCAGAGCATGAAGAAGCGGAGGGAAACCAGCAGCCGGGCGCCGCTAAGCAGCAGTACATAAAATAATCCTGAACCAAAAACTTTGTATGTAGCGCACCCCTGAACTCTGCAGTCTGTAAGTAGCGCACCTCTAAACTCTGCACTCTATACGTAGCGTAAACCTGAACTTTGCACTCTGTAGATAGTGCACTCCTGAACTCTGCACTCTATAGATAGTGCACTCCTGAACTCTGCACTCTGTATGTAGCGTAATCCTGAACTCTGCACATATTCCTGAACTCTGTGCTCTGTATGTAGCGCACCCTTGAACTCTGCACTCTGTATGTAGCGCACCTCTAAATTCTGCACTCTGTACATAGCATAATCCTGAACTCTGCCCTCTGTAGATAGTTCATTCCTGAACTCTGCACTCTGTATGTAGCATAATCCTGATCTCTGCCCCCTGTAGATAGTTCACTTCTGAACTCTGCACTCTGTATGTAGCATAATCCTGAACTCTGCCCTCTGTAGATAGTTCACTCCTGAACTCTGCACTCTGTATGTAGCATAATCCTGAACTCTGCACTCTGTACGTACTCCTGAACTCTGTGCTCTGTATGTAGCACACTCCTGAACTCTGCACTCTGTACATAGCGCACCTCTAAACTCTGCACTCTGTACGTAGCGCAATACTGAACTCTGCACTCTGTACATAGCATAATTCTGAACTCTGCACTCAGCGCGCCTCTGGACTCTGCACATAGTGTAATCTTGAACCCTACACTCTGTACGTAGCGTACTCCTGAACGCTGTACGTAACACACTTCTGATCTCCGCACTCTGTATGTAACACACTCCTGAACTCTGCACTTTGTATATAACGCACTACTGAACTCTGCACTCTGTATGTAGCCTAACCCTGAACTCTGCACTCTGTATGTTATGTCCACCTGAACTTTGCACTCTGTATGTAACACACTCCTAAGCTCTGCGCTCTGTATGTAGCATAATCCTGAACTCTGCACTCTGTATGTAACGCACTCCTGAACTTTTCACTCTGTATGTAAAGCACTCCTGAGCTCTGAACTCTGTCTGTAGCGTAATCCTGAACTCTGCACTCTGTACGCAGCGCACCCCTGAACTCTGCACTCTGTATTTAATGCACTCCTGAAGCCTGCACTCTGTATGTAGTGTAATTCTGAACTTTGCACTCTGTGCATAGCACACTCCTGAACTCTGCACTATGTACATAGCATAATTCTGAACTCTGCGCTCTGTGCATTGTGTAATCCTGAACCTAACACTCTGTACATAGCGCACCCCTGAACTTTGCACTCTGTACGTAGCGTTCCCCTGAACTCTGTACGTAACACACTTCTGATCTCTGCACTCCTGTATGTAGCACACCCCTGAACTCTGCACTCTGTACGTAGCGCACCCCTGAACTCTGTACGTAATGCACTCCTGAAGTCTGCACTCTGTATGTAGCACACCCCTGAACTCTGCACTCTGTACGTAATGCATCCCTGAACTCTGTATTCTGTATGTAACACAATTCTGAACTCTGCACTCTGTACATAGCGTAATCCTGAACCCTACACACTGTACATAGGGCACCCCTGAACTCTGTGCGTAACGCACTCCTGATCTCTGCACTCTGTATGTAGCGCACTCCTGCACTCTGCATGTAGCACACCTCTGAACTCTGTATGTAACACACTCCTGAACTCTGCACTCTGTATGCAACGCACTCCTGAACTCTGCACTCTGTATGTAGAGTAATCCTGAACCCTGCACTCTGTATGTAGTGTAATCCTGAACCCTGCACTCTGTATGTAGCGTAATCCTGAACTCTGAACTGTGTATGTAGCGTAATCCTGAACCCTGCATTCTGTATGTAGCGTAAGCTTGAACTCTGCACTCTGTATGTAGCGTAATCCTGAACCCTGCACTCTGTATGTGGTGTAATCCTGAACCCTGCACTCTGTATGTAGCGTAATCCTAAACCCTGCACTCTGTATGTAGCGTAATCCTGAACCCTGCATTCTGTATGTAGCGTAATCCTAAACCCTGCACTCTGTATGTAGCGTAATCCTGAACCCTGCATTCTGTATGTAGCGTAATCCTGAACCCTGCATTCTGTATGTAGCACACCCAAGATACAACTGGTTGTTTGAGGGCAACCATACTGCTGATGGGGCCTGCCATGAAAATTAGTTTGTCACCTCTGATCTACATGGTGTATGGCCAGCTTGGCCAGATGGCTTTTCCATCTACTTGGGCAAATGGACAAAAGCAGGGCCGTCTTAATAGCATTATGGCCCCTGGGCAATGTAATGCACTGGGGGCCCTACCAGCTGGCCAATCTACACACCTATTCTCAAGAATTAAAGTACAAATAGTTGATAGAATTAAACATATATTTATTAGTACTTTCAATAAAATTGAATTTAAACAATAAGAAAATATGCCATAAATCAAATACTAATAAACACAAAGGGCACAGTACAGGGGTGGACGCAAAAGGGCTTAGTACAGGGGGTTCAGGAGGGCACAATACTGGGATTAAGAGGGCACAGTATAGATTCTAGGACACCGCCATCCTGGGACAGCTTAGTAAAAAGCGTGACTGGCCTGGCAAGTCAGGGACAGTTGGCAAGTATGATGGAATGCAAGACTATCATGGGGCCCCCATGCACCTGGGGCCCCTGGGCAGTGCCCAGGGGTGCCCATGCATTTAGACTGCCCTGGACAAAAGTATCAGAAATGGACGTCCCTTTCACAAAAATGTAGCAAAATATTGATTGTAATCACTGACGGTGGAAGCTTCTGTTCACGCCATGGAGGTGCGACAGAACGTGCATGCATTTCCTTGCATTCCTGTGCATCGCCCATTCATCTCAATGACATTAAAAAAATCCCTGAGTTCTTTTAAAAATGACGCAGCATTAAACTGGCACAGGCATGCGTCTGTGCGTTTTTGTGCGTGTTGGGGAAGCGTGCTCTTTTGCTTGCGTTCCTGGCATGCTCAGAGCGTGAACATAGTCCAAATAGGTCCGTGGTTTTATTCTGGGGGTGGCGTTCACCCCGAGCGTAACCCCCGTGGGTGGCGAGCGCCAGCGGTCTTCCCATTTAGCGTACGGCGAGCGTCCATCCCATCGCACAAAGCAAAGACAGCTGCAAGGGAAGTGACAGCTATATCCCACTAACGATCGCTCATCTGGTCAGTCCTCCCTGCCAATCTTCCTTAGATGGGGGTGTGTGAGTGACGGGCGATGGGAGGTAATCTCACGTTTGACGGACAGATAAAGATGTGAAGAGAGACAGGCGGCCAATAATGGTGAAACGCATCAATTCTGACAGCTGGGGGGGCGGACACGAGCGGCTAACGCCGCGATCTATGGAAGCGATGGAGTGTGAGACACACTGGGGGGGTCATTATACGTAGAATGCACATGAGTTTTTTCTTCAGTTTTACCGCCTCCTCTCCTGGACTGACATTGCTTACTCTGATTTCACTGCACACTGTGAGCTTTGCACAATGTGCTATAGAAGCTGCAACAAGTTAAACCCCCCTCATTTCCTGGAAGGAGGACATCCAGCATCAGCTAGCCCTTACCGCCTAAGCCTGACTGTCCTTGGCCCCGCCCCTTTCATTCATTGGATCACGGTTCTTTCAATTATAGAGGCTCAGCATCAAATGTGGGTGGTCTACATGCAAATACAGCCTACCTAGGAACGCCCATTAAGGCATTTTTGATATTTGCATAACTCCTCCCATAAGCCCACCCCTTGCTTATATCAAGGACTGAGGGCTCATGGGAGGAGGCCGGGTGGCGGTGCTGTGATGTTTTCATGTACAGCACCCTGCCGTCCCCTCCCACCAGCCTGATCTTCTGCATTGCATATAGAAGCACAGAGCCCTAGTGATGATATCAATGGTCAGTGGCAGCCGCTCCATTTGGGGCACAGGGGCGGCACCCCCCAATGTACATGCAGGGTGCCGGACGCATGGATTTCAATGGGGTTCTTTTTTCTTTGAAGCACATGATTAGAGCCTGAGGTCCTAATTGGTTTCAGAAATGATGGGCTCGGGGCACAGAGCACTGCTTCCTGAGCTCAACCAGTTGTGTGACATTAGCGAATTAATATTTGCTATGGTCTTCTTGGTTCCCCTACCGGCCAATCAGGAAGTGGGTCATAAGACCCGATTGGCCGAGAGGAGAAGCGACCGTATTGGCCGGGAGCAGAAGCAGGGGGGAAGCTGTTGAGGAGGAAACACAGGGGGAAGCCGCCGAAGCTGCTGTCGACTTGGATGGGCTGGTGGGCGGACAGGCAAGCAACGGGGGGGGGGGGTTGTTTGCAGATCGACTGAGTGAT